>ML663009.1:17849974-17963906 GCA_007570785.1 Antilocapra americana
CAAGATGGTATACACACACACACACACACACACACACACACACACACGCTGGAATACTACTCAGCCATAAAAAGGAACAAAATTGGACCATTTGCAGAGATGTGGATAGATCTAGAATCTGTCATAGAGAATGAAGTAAGTCAGAGAAAAACAAAATATTGTATATTAATGCATATATGTGAAATCTAGAAAAATGGTACAGATGACCTTGTTTGCAAGGCAGAAATAGAGACACAGACATAGGGAACAAATGTATGGATACCAAGGGGGAGAGAAGGGATGGGAGGAATTGGGAGATTGGGTTTGACACTTATACACTATTGATACTGTGTATAAAATTTTTTAAAAATAGAAAATGTTCATAAATTAAAAGAGTAGGGGGTGTGAGTGAGGAGGAAGGAGTTGTGTGAGATTATTTCCACCTTCCCTTCGGACCCCGCAGCACACGGCTGAGCCCAAACCATCAGCATCTCTGCTCTCTGGGGGCGACTGTCTGGGCTGCACTATCATTCACCCATCCTTTTATTTACAGCAACCTGCTGCTGGTTGTTGGGCAGCCGCAGCTTAATTTGAGTGATTGGGCTCTCGTTTCCTAAGGAAAACAGTCCGGGCCCCCTCAGCCATCCATCAGTATTCTCTTCAGTCCCCTGACAGCTGCTCACTGCGGCTGGCTCAACCTGCGCTGACCTCATCTTCTCACACGGAGCAGAGGAGGGTTTGGAGAAATTAGTTATATTAGTGACTCCCCGAAACACTCCGTTTACTTGTGATATGACAAATATTTCAGCCATTAGGATCTCTCTGTCTCTTATCATCTTAAATGCACTCACTTACATTCCAAATCACTACTTAATTTAAAAGCCTATTTGTTGAGATTGTCACAGGCCCAGGGAGAAGGAGAGACAGACACTCAGCTCTGGCTGGAATAGAATCAGACTTAGAACCTTGATTGAATCTTTCTCCCCAAGACTTATGCTCAGTCAGGTACGATCTAAACACATAAGAAGCAAGAAACTTAAAGGGAAACCCACACTGGAGAGATTCATAAGCTCGGCTTTGAAGTGGCCATGTGGCCTGGTGACCTTGAGCAAATGACTCTATTGCTGGAAGTCCTTGTGTGTGTGCCCTGACCCCCAGATATAGTGACTCATTCAGTAAACACTTATTGAACACCTCAGATATGCTGAGGATACAAAGATGAATGATGAGCAAGTCCATGTGCTCAAAGCTGTTCTCAGTTTATTATTAGCAGTAAACATTTATTGAGCACTTTCTGTTTGCCAGCTAAGCTAAACACTGTTAGAGTCAGCCCTTCCTTGCCAGAGATTCTGCATCCCGGGTGTGGAGGACTGGCTGTACTCAGCTATTTTATATAAGAGACTTGTTGTGTTCTGCTTAGTCGTCAGTCATGTCCAACTCTTTGTGACACTGGACTGTAGCCCTCTGTTCATGGAACTTTCCAGGCAAGAGCACTGGAATAGGTTACCATTTCCATCTCCAAGGGATCTTCCCGACTCAGGAACTGAACATGAGTCTCCTGTGTCCCCTGCACTGCAGGCAGATTGTTTATCCAGTAAGCCATCAGAGAAGCTCATAAGAGACTTTCGCATCCATGAATTTTGGTACCTACAGGGGTCTTACAAATAGCTGTGAAAAGAAGGGAAGTGAAAAGCAAAGGATAAAAGGAAAGATATACCCATTTGAATGCAGAGCTTCAAAGAATAGCAAGGCGAGATAAGAAAGCCTTCCTCAGGGATCAATGCAAAGAAATAGAGGAAAACAATAGAATGGGAAAGACTAGAGATCTAGTCAAGAAAATTAGAGATACCAATTTCATGCAAAGATGGGCTCAATAAAGGACAGAAATGGTAGGGACCTAACAGAAGCAGAAGATATTAAGAAGAGGTGGCAAGAATACACGGAAGAATTGTACAAAAAAGATCTTCACGATCCAGATAATCACAATGGTGTGATCACTCACCTAGTGCCAGACATCCTGGAATGTGAAGTCAAGTGGGCCTTAGGAAGCATCACTACGAATAAAGCTAGTGGAGGTGATGGAATTCCAGTTGAGCTATTTCAAATCCTGAAAGATGATGCTCTGAAAGTGCTGCACTCAATATGTCAGCAAATATGGAAAACTCAGCAGTGGCCACAGGACTGGGAAAGGTCAGCTTTCATTCCAATCCCTAAGAAAGGCAATGCTAAAGAATGCTCAAACTACCACACAATTGCACTCATTTTGCACGCTAGTAAAGTAAGGCTTAAAATTCTCTAAGCCAGGCTTCAGCAATAAGTGAACCGTGAACTTCCAGATGTTCCAGCTAGTTTTAGAAAAGGCAGAGGAACAGAAATCAAATTGCCAACCATCCGATGGATCATCAAAAAAGCAAAAGAGTTCCAGAAAAACATCTATTTCTGCTTTATTGACTATGCCAAAGCCTTTGACTGTGTGGATCACAATAACTGTGGAAAATTCTGAAAGAGATGGGCATACCAGACCACCTGACCTGTCTCTTGAGAAACCTGTATGCAGGTCAGGAAGCAACAGTTAGAACTGGACATGAAACAACAGACTGATACCAAATAGAGAAAGGAGTATGTCAAGGCTGTATATTGTCATCCTGCTTATTTAACTTATATGCAGAGTACATTATGAGAAATGCTGGGCTGGAAGAAGCACAAGCTAGATTCAAGATTGCCAGGAGAAATATCAATAACCTCAAATATGCAGAGGACACCACCCTTATGGCAGAAAGTGAAGAAGAACTAAAGAGCCTCTTGCTGAAAGTGAAAGAGGAGAGTGCAAAAGTTTGCTTAAAGCGCAACATTCAGAAAACTAAGATCATGGCATCTGGTCCCATCACTTCATGTCAGATAGATGGGGAAACAGTGGAAACAGTGGCTGACTTTATATTTCTGGGCTCCAAAAATCACTGCAGATGGTGACTGCAGCCATGAAATTAAAAGAGGCTTACTCCTTGGAAGGAAAGTTATGACCAACCTAGACAGCATATCAAAGAGCAGAGACATTACTTTGCCAACAAAGGTCCATATAGTCAAGGCTATGATTTTTCCAGTGGTCATGTTTGGATGTGAGAGTTGGATTATAAAGAAAGCCAAGTGCCGAAGAATTGATGCTTTTGAACTGTGGTGTTGGAGAAGACTCTTGAGAGTCCCTTGGACACCAAGGAGATCAGTCCTGGTTATTCATTGGAAGAACTGATGTTGAAGCTGAAACTCCAATACTTTGGCTACCTGATGCAAACTGCTGACTCATTTGAAAAGACCCTGATGCTGGGAAAGATTGAGGGCAGGAGAAGGAGACAGATGAGATGGCTGGATGGCATCATCAACTCGATGGCCATGGGTTTGGGTGGACTCCGGGAGTTGGTGATGGACAGGGAGGCCTGTCATACTGCGGTTCATGGGGTCGCAGGGAGTCGGACATGACTGAGCGACTGAACTGACTGACTGACAGGGGTCTTGGAACCAGTCTCCCACAGATACCGTGGGATGGCTGTATGTGCTTTTTTATTTTAGTCTGCCCCAGAATCTTAGGTAATACACTTTATTCCCATTTTATAAATGAGAAGACTAGTCTAACTCTTTAATATCCATAATATTAAACACTATGCAATACTGTCTCTCCTCAAAAAACTTCTAACGGAATTTGTAAATGGAAAGTGTTTTTCACACAAAAGGTAGTGTTCTTTTATGTGTATGTATATATATATATATCAAATATATGTTCCACATCCTGTTTTCTTTACTTGGTATATCCTGATCTCTCTCTACATCAGCATATACAGATCTGTCTCATTACTCTTTACAGCTTCTCTGTGTTCCATTGCATGCACGTACTTATTCAACTAGACATTAATGGACAATTTAAATTGTTTCCAATCATTTGCAACGATATATAATACTGCAAGGGCCTCCCTGGTGGCTCAGTGGTAAAAGAATTCACCTGCAGTGCAGGAGATGAGGGTTCAATCCCTGGGTCAGGAAGATCCCCTGGAGAAGGAACTGGCAACTCACTCCAGTATTCTTGCCTGGGAAATCCCATGGACAGAGGATCCTGGCAGGTTACAGTCCACAGGATCACAAGAGTCGGAAACGATTTAGTGACTAGACAACACCACCAAATAATACTGCAAAGATTAACTTTGTGTAAGTCATTTGGAATGTTTGCTAATGTATCTTTAGGGTAGATTCCTAGTAGTGAGATTTCTGGGTGAAAGGGTTCATGCACATATTTTTCTACATATTTACAAATCTCCTTCTGATAATATAGTAATGCCTTTTTGAGCCCCCAATAACAACAAATGAGTAACTATTTCCCTACCGCTTCATCAATAGAATGTACTCTCGAATTTTGAGGGTTTTGCCAATCCAATAGATGTAAAGCCATGTCTCATTATAGTGAATCTTACTGTGTATCTATGATGGTGTTGATTTTTCTGCCTGTTCAGATCTTTGCATGGACTTATAAGTATTGAATTGGCAAAAAAATTCGTTCAGGTTTTTCCATAACATTTTAGCCCAAAGGAACTTTATGGCCAACCCAGTATATTGTCATACAATAATAACAGCCAGTGAGGTAAGGGACTCGTATCATTACTTTATCATTATAAAGATGAGAAAACGGCAGGTTAGAGAGGTTAAGTAATTTACCCAAGGTTACCCAGCTAATGTGTAACTGAAGTCGTGCCCCTAACTGTCCAGCTGGGTAGATTCTCTATGGGTATATTTCCAGGACTGAAATTTGGAGCTCCAGGATTTTGGTTTTAATAAAGGGTCAGTATGTTGATGTCACATCCCTGACAGAAGGCTGCTTTAGCAGGTTCTGCCATGACTGGGCCTGGCAGAGGGTAGGGGGCCTGAGCTTTTAAAGAGGAGGATGGTCCCTGATGTGTCACTAAGCAGCACCCAGCCCACTGGGGTCTTTGAGTCTCACTGGCAGAGGACAATGGCGAGAGACCTGCAACCTACTTAATTCTGTTAGAGAATCAGTGAGGTGCTTGATGAAGCCATTAACTGGGGTTCGTGTCTCCATTCTACTTATAAGACTCCAGGAGGGCAAATGCTGATGGAAATTTATTGATTTCTTTTTCTGCCCTTACCCAATGGGTCAAAACCATGGTATAACACTGCTGGTTCCAATTAAAATCACCTGTTAGCTTACAAAGGTTGGCCCTTTCCACCCTCCCCCTTGTCCCCCATTTAAAAAGGGTTTAAAAGATTTTCATTTAATTGATTTGCTGTAAAATGCCCTTTACAATTACCCAGATAAACTAGGCATCACCTGTGGAGTAAGAGCCAATTTGAGCTGTTTATCAAGACTTCGCCTCTGGCCCCTTCTCACCCTGGGATCTTGAGTCTCTGTATTGATAGCTTGCATCTGTCAACATTGGATATTTTTAGTGGGCTGCAGAAAGCTTTTAGGGAGATGCGGATGGTGGGGCTGCATCTTTGAGCAGGTGAAGAAAGCATGATGGATTTTTTTGTTTGTTTGTTTGAAGTGAGAATGCCCTGTTGTGCTGAAAACAAGTTCAGAAAATCAGCCCTGGCCTCCTATGCCTAAAAATAATCAGAGTGGGCCCCATTTAAAAGGCAGGGAATGGAGCTCACGGAAATGGGAAGGCAGGCAAACCAAGTAACAGAATTTGCCCAGATTCTCTTGGTTTGGTTTCATATGAATGTATTTAATGTTAGGAGGGAGCAGCTGAGGAGAGTGTGAGAGTTGTCTGTGAAGTGACATGTGTGTTCTTTGAGCTGATGGGGGCAGGTGGAAGTTTCAGGGGGTGGGAAGCGAAGAAAGCAGGACCCAGGGTATTTTTTCTAGATCTTGTGTATTTCTGAAGCCATATTCTTGAATCCACTTAATCATGGAAACTGTATCAGTTCTGGCTAAAGAACTGTGAAGAGAAATTAATGCTAGAAAGCAAAAGATAGGCAAATATGGCAGAGTAAATATGGTCTCCAAGTGTAGACCAATAATGAAACTGGTCATGGCAAAGTTCTAGAATGTATTATGAAAAAAATGTTTTGTGACATTTTTGAAAGAAGACATGTCTTTGAAAGAAGATGGTGGGTCACTTAGAATGAGTTAGGGGCTTTCCTGGAGGCTCAGTGGTAAAGAATCTGCCTGTCAATGCAGGCGACATGAATTCAATCCCCGATTATGGCAACCCACTCCAGTATTCTAGCCTTGTCCACATGGACACAGGAACCTGGTGGGCTACAGTCCATGGGGTCGCAAAGAGTTTGACACGACTTAGTGATTAAACAAAAACTAAAAAACTAAACAAAAAATTTAAAAAATTAAACAAAAACTAAAACTACAAAACTCTTAGAAGAAAACATATTGTAAATCTTTGTGAACTTGGATTTGGTCAGTGGTTTCTTAGCTATAACACCAAAAACAAAGCAAGAGAAATAGAGACAAATAGGACACCATCAAAATTAAAAGCTATTGCATGTTAAAAGCTATTATTGAGAAAATGAAAGACAACCAACAACCAAAAGAATAGGAAAGAGATTTTACAAATCATACATATGATGAGGGATTTGTATCAAGAATTTGTAAAGAACTCTTAACTCAATGATAAAAATGGCCCAATTTAAATATGTGGAAATGATATAAATAGACATGTCTTCAGAGAAGATATACAGATGCCCAAGAAGCACACGGAAAGATGCTCAACACCATTACCCATCAGAAAAACGCACTCTAATCCACAAGATAGGATTTCATATTGACTAGGATATTGAAAAATTGGAACCCTTATGCACTGGTGTGAATGTGGAATAGTACAGCCACTTTTAGTTTGTTTCTTTTTTGGCCATGCCTTGAGGCTTGCAAGATCTTAGCTCCCTGACCAGGGATTGAACCTGGGCCTGCAGCAGTGAAAGAACTGAGTCCTAACCACTGGACCACCAGGAAATTCCCATAAAATGGTACAGGTGCATTGGGAAGCAGTCTAGCAGTACTTCAAAAAGGTAAACATAGAGTTACCATGCGACTCAGGAATTTCACTCCTACTTATATACCCAAGAGAAATGAAAGCATATGTCTACACAAAAATCTGTACACAAATGTTCATAGCAGTATTATTGATAATAGCCCAAAAGCGTCAACAACTCAAACACCCATCAACTGATGAAGGGTCAATAAAATGTGGCCTGTCTACACAATGGAATATTATTCAGCCATAAAAAAGGAATGATGTGCCAGAACATAGATGGACCTTGAGCACATTGTGCTAGGTGAAAGAAGCCAATCACAAAAGACCACATAGAATTCTATTTATATGAACTATCCAGACTATGCAAATCTGTGGAGACAGAAAGCAGACTGGTGGTTGCTTAGGACTGAGGGAGGGGTTTGAGGGAAGAGGTCTGGGGAGAAATGTGGAGTGATTGCTAAAGGGTATGGGAGGACAAAAACATTCTAAAATTGATGTTGGTGTTAGATGCCGGTCTCTAAAAGTCATAGAATTGCACCCTTTATTTTTATTTCATTTTTTACTTGGCCACACCATGTCTTAGTTGCAACATGTGGGATTTTCCTTGCGTCATCATGTGGGCTCTTTCATTGTGGCACGTGGAAACAGTTCTGGCACTCGGGCTCAGTAGTTATGGTGCCTGGTCTTAGCTGCCCCATGGCGTGTGGGATCTTGTTCCCTGGCCAGGGATCAAACCCATTTCCCCTGCATTGCAAGGTGGACTCTCAACCACTGGACCACCAGGGAAGTCCCGAATTATACACTTTAAACGGGTGAATTGTGTGTATGTGAATTTTATCTCAGTAAAGATGTATAGTGTTCATATCAGAGGGAAGAGTAAAGTGATTCAGGCTACTAAGTATCTTTCAAATCTGTCCATTTCTTTCTGTCCAGTCTGCCACCCTCTCCTATTTAGATTACTGCAAAAGCCGGCTGACTGACTGTAATTATAATAATAAGCGTCTTGTGGAGAGATCCTTTTAGACTATGTAAATATCCTGCTCCATGGCATATTTTGACCTACAAATTTTAGCATCCATCAGTGACGCTTCCTTGAAACAGTTACTACTGTGGTGTTTGCAGTTGGTGATGCTCCATTTCTATCCTTTCTTCTACATTTATTAACTGGAGGGCGTAGTAAGAAAGAACTGTCCCATTTCCTCCATTTATCTATTTATTTATTCAGTCATCTATTCATATTAATATGGACTCTTGAATAGTGTTTTATTATATAGATTATAATTGCTTATTATAATTTTTTACTTTGTTGCCCACATTATTCAAAATTTTGAAACTTCATCAAGTTAGCTGGTGTCATTTCAATATGTCCCCATGATTTTTTGAGTCCTTCCTTACTTGCTGATGTCCTATGTTCACACTGTACTTCCCCTGCTCCAGTCATACCATCAACCATCTCTTGAAGTAGGCCTGATCCCTTTTTATTGAAAAATAATATTTAGAAACAAAGATCTGGGCACTAGGGGCTTGTTGCTACTAGAGTGTTGTCGTTTCTTCACTCAGTGGGCAGAGCTAGAAAATATATATACATGCAATATACACATACCTCTACTTATTTTCACATCTGTCTATTAAAAACATGACTTTTTACTGATACCTCCCATTTCATTCCAACACTTAACATTCATTTCATACCTTTCCGCTTTCTATTTGTGACTACTTTCTCTGACAGTACAAAAACCTGGTGCTTATTAATAACAATATATTTACTTATTTACTCAACCCTAAATTATACAAAAAGCAATTTTAGAATTCCTAACCTATAATCTATTTAAAAAGCAAACTTCGAGTACCATACTATGTACTCTTTAGCCTTAGAGTATATAGTTTAAATTATAGTCTAAAGTTACTTAGGGTGACTTTTTTTTTCTTCACACCCTCTATTGTGGTTATGTTATTAACTTGTAATAAAGTCAACACATGTTTTTTTAAAAGGGAACAATATTTGTAAAAATATTTTGAAAAAGCAAGATGTATATGGGTTGTTTCTCTCTCATAATCCGAAAGGCCTGGAGAAATATGCTGAGGCTGGGTACTCCTAGGAAGATGCCTGCAGGTTATTCTGTAGGGAAATTCAAACCCTGATCACTTCCTGTCCTCCTCCTTTCACCCATACCCGGCTCTGCTCCTGTATTGCCTGTTTCTTTAATGCCCTAGGAGGTGCTTTCAAGTCCTGAATTTCAATCCTGCCTTCCTCCTCTGAGCTCCCCGCGGCTTTGGTCTCAGCCCAAGTAAACCCTTTTGATACCTGTAATACCACCTTCACCTGTGGAGAGCTTTCCTTACCCAGCATCAGTCCTACCTGAATCAAACATCTTAATTCAACTCCAGGTTCCTTTCTCTTGAGTTGAGGAGCCACCAGGTGGCGCCTTAGAGTCCACAGCAGTCCCATTTTAAGAGTGCTTCTGGAGTGGTGAGTTTGGCTTTAGGAAGCGATGGCCTTCCTGAGAAGAGGGAGAGACATTCTCGTTGTATTTTTAGTTTAGTTAAAAAATGTCTTGCCATTTAGGTCTTCAGCTCAGCTCTCAGCAAAGCGAAAACAGTCTCTATCCAGTCTTTGCCTAGAAACCATGGGCTCTTTCCCTTTTCTTTTTGTTAAAACTTCCTCCAAAAGGAAATACAAACTTTTCTTGTTTGTTAGCAGCTGTGATGGTTTACCTGTGGGGGGTGGCAGGACTTCATGGTAAGTGTGACTGTGGGCTTTGGTCTGTTAGCCTCTGCAGAAAAAGCTTAACTAGGGCTTCAAGAGGCTGGAATTCATATAGGACCTCCCCCACTATCTGCACCTCCTTGAGGAGTCACTGAGGTGTCCTGGACTTCAGTTTTCCTATGTGTAAGATTAAGGGATTACCGAATTCTGTGGCCTCAAACACAAATGCCTCAGGAGCCGGGGGTGTCAGTGGGGATAACATAAATCTACTTTGTTGTCGTTCATTGGTAAGTCGTGTCCAGATCTCTGTGACCCCATGGAGTGCAGCATGCCAGGCCTCCCTGTCCCTCACTACCTCCCGGAGTTTGCCCAAGTTCATGTCCATTGAATAGGTGATGCCATCCAACCATCTCATCCTCTGTTACCCCTGTCTCCTCCAGCCCTCAATCTTTCCCAGCTTCAGGGACTTTCCCATCAGCCTCATCACTTGTTCCCCAGAGCCTTCAGATAAGAGCCCAGATATGCAGAAACCTTGATTTTGGCCTTATAAGACTTTAAGCAGAGGGACCCAGTCCAACTTGCCTGGATTTTTGACTATAGAACTGTGAGAGAATAAGTAGGTGCTGTTTTAATCCAAGTGTGAGGTGATTTGCTACGAAGCAATAAAAACCTAGTGTAGACACTCAGCCAACACTGTGGAGAGACCCACATGGAGCGAAGCTAAGGTTCCAGGTGTAAGTCAACATCAACTTGCCACATGGGGGTGAGCCTTCCGGGGCACCTAAGCATCTTGATGGCAGCCTCACAAGAGATCCTGAGCAAAGCCACAGAAGCAGCGGCTCCCTGATTCCTGACTCACAAAAATCACAAGAAATTACTATCATGCTTGAAAGCCACTGAGTGTGTGGGAGCTGCCCTCCCGCAGCCCCGCCTTAGAATTCCTGCCTTGGATTCTGAGAATCTGGAGTTGCCTGAGTCGCTCTGGTGAGTGAGCTTAAGAGCAAATTAGGTGGACTTCCCTGGTGGTCCAGTGGTTGAGAATCTGTCTGCCAATTCGATCCCTGCTCTGGAGCCAAAAGAAGCCCCTGCCATGAGAAGCCCTTGCACCACAGCTAGAGAGCAGCCTCTGCTCACCGCAGCTAGAGAAAGCCCACATACAGCACCAAAGAGCCAGTGCAGCCCAAAATAAATAAATACAATTTAAGGAAAAGAAAGCAAACTAAGCTGCCTTAGGAGGAAGATGAAAGAAAATTGTTTTTTTTTTTCTGAGTGGGAAGAAACATATTTACTTCACAAGCATATTGGTTGTTTGTTTCTTTAAAATACGGGCCATGCTTTTTGCCCAATTTATTTTTATTGAAATATAGTTGATTTATAATGTTAAATTCTCAAGTGTACAGTAGTTATATATTATATATAAATATATGTATTCTTTTTTTACTTTCTCCTCCATTATAGGTTATTACAGAAGAGTAGAGTTCCCTGTGCTATGTAGTAGGTTCTTGTTGGTTACCTATTTTACATACAGAAGAGTGTGTCTATTAATCCCCAACTCCTAGTTTATTCTTCTCCCCACTTCCCTTTTGACGGTCATAAGTTTGTTTTCTATGTCTGTGAGCCTATTTCTGTTTTGTAAATAAGTTCATTTGTATCCTTACAAAAATGTATTGTTAATTTAGTGATGATAGTATGAAAACAAAACACCATAGTCACTAAAAAGATAGGAAAAAAGCTCTCTAGATAGATGTGGAACACTGACCAAGATTGTTAATAGTAACAGGCAGCAGATCTATTTTTAAAGGAAAAGAGCAAGGTTCAGAACAGTGTGTCCTCTTAGCTATCACTGTTGTAAATATATACTGTGCTGGCGTAGAATATCTCTAGTAATAAAGATTACCTTTGGGGAAGAGAACTGGATGGCTGGGGGCAGTGGTGGGCGGGAACTCTCTTTTTACTATGCATCTTTTGCACTTTTTAAGTCCCTGTACATATATTATCTATTAAAATAAATTCCTTTATTGGAAAGAGACAGTAGGAGCTCACCAACAATATACTATTTCCTACTCCCCTTGCTTAACATACTCACAGCTAGAACTCTCTGCCCATACACCCCTTCCTTTGGCAGGGGCATCTGAACAGTTAAAAGAGAGCAAGTCTCTCCCTTGTACCACAGAACCCAACTAAGCATATGCACACGAGGCAGCCATGCGTCTGTCATACTCCCAGTCACCCCATGCATGTACCCAACAGGAGTCCCATGTATGAATATGTGTGCTTTTATGTACATTTATGCATGTGCATATATGTGTATATGCGTATGTGTATATAGGCCTGTGTGCCTTTGACCAGCCCCCTTACTCTCTACCCTCACCTATGCCCTCTTCCATGTGTGTACACCTGGATGGAGGCCTCCAGTTACAAGGCAAAATAGGTCCTATTCAGTAGCCCTGAAGGGGCCTAATTATAGGTGACTGTAAAACTCCTATTAGGCAAGGACTCATTAGCTGCCAAACAAGGGAGGAGAAAGCAGACCTGAAATTCAAAGACCTGAATGACAATTTCAGCCTCCCTGATGGTTAAGAGAGAGGGGCTTAATTGCCCTTTGAGAAGACTGGGATGGGGTAGACAGGAAGGAGAGGGAGGCCCATATTCAGAGAAGGGAAATCCTGCAGAAAAGGCCTCCTCTACTTGTTCTCCAGCATCAGCCTGGAGGCCCTTCCACTTGGCTTCCGTTGCTGGTAGATGAAGAGAGGAACTGGTTTAGCTATTTATTTTGGGCTGTATTGGGTCTTAGTTTTGATGTGAGGGCTCCAGAGTGTGTGGGCTCAATAGTTGCGGCACACAGGCTTAGTTGCCCCGTGGAGTGTGGGATCTTAGTTCCTTCTTGTTGTTGTTCCGTTGCTAAGGTATGTCTGACTCTGCGGCCCCGTGGACTGCAGCATCCAAGTCTTCCCTGTCCTTCAGTAACTCCTGGAGTTTGCTCAAACTCATGTCCATTGAGTCAATGATGCCATCTAACCATCTCATCCTCTGTTGCCTCCTTCTCCTCCTGCCCTCAATCTTTCCCAGCATCAGGGTCTTTTCCAATGAGCTGGCTCTTTGCATCAGGTGGCCAAAGTATTGGAGCTTCAGCAACAGTCCTTCCAATGAATATTCAAGGTTGATCTCCTTTAGGATTGACTGGTTTGATCTCCTTGCGGTCCAAGGGACGCTCAAGAGTCTTTTTCCAGCACCACAGTTCAGAAGCATCAATTCTTTGGCACTCGGCCTTCTTTATGGTCCAGCTCTCACATCCCTACTGGGAAACCCATAGCTTTGACTATACCTGGGATCAAACCCACGTACCCTGCACTGGCAGGTGGATTCTTAACCACTGGACCACCAGAGAAGTCCCAGGAAGAGGAACTTGTGACTCACACGCGCTCTTTCCTTCCTGCTCTCTGAGCTGCCTCAGGGCTCCTTCAAGAATCCCAGGGCCTTGGTCCCCTTCCACTCAACTAAATCCGTTTTCTGGGCTGCAAGAATGCCTCGTGGAGAGGGTTCACGTTCTAATCCTGACTCAGTCCCTCTGTACCTGTGTGACCTTTGTGAGCCACTTACGCTAAATGAACTTGTTTCCTCCATTGCAAAACGGGCCAATGGTGTCTCTTTTCCAGAATTGCGAACAAACGCAGAATGGTAAATGAGAAAGTGCTCCATAAACTGCAAGTTGCTACATAATTATTGGCCATTATGGACCAGATCTCCTGGACCAGATTGGACATCCCTGAAGGACAGGAGTCATGTCTGAGTCATCTTTGAGTTCAGACTCCAGCTATGGGTGTCTGATAAAATGGAATCGAAGAGTCATTATCACTGTGGGTTCAATGACAGACCAAAACAAATACATCCTCTTTGTGAACAGATACGTGAGCAAATGGACAGAACATTTTACAGTGGTAAGGAGCTGTGGTGGCCGTACTTAAATCCTTACTGAGCACTTACTGTGTAGCAGGGATCATCTTAAGTTAACATACATTCATTTATTTGGTCTTCACTATGTCCTTTAGGAGGGACCACATTGTCAGCATCATCTCCTTTGTAAAGATAAGGAAATAAAGCATCAGATTTGGAAACTTACCCAAAGCTACACTGCTGGTAATTAGGGGAATAGGTCTTGAACCAAGGCAGTCTGGCTCCTCAGCCCACACTCTTTAACCACATAGAGTTTAGGTGCCACCTCACAGATGGTGAATTACGTTTGGGGTTTGTGACCTTGTTGAAGCCCTTGGGTTATTGTTATAGGCAACATCCCTTGAGCGCTTATAATACACTGGGTCCTATGTTAGGACTTTTACATGTTATCTCCTTTAATCCTCCCAACAAACCTACAAGTGCTATCTTTATTTTCTTGATTTTATAGATGAAGAAACTGAGGCCCAGAGAGGTGAAATGAATTACCCAAGATCACGGTAAGAGATGAAGGTACAGGTGTACCTCATTTCATTGCACCTTGCAGATGTTGGGTTTTGTTTGTTTGTTTGTTTACAAATTGAAGGTCTGTGGCAACCCTGCATTGAGCAAGTCTATCAGTGCCATTTTTCCAACAATGCTTGCTCACTTGTGTTTCCATATCACATGTTGGTAATTCTTGCATTATTTCAAACTTTTTCATTATTATTTCATATTTTATTATTTATTTTGGAGATCTGTGATAGGTGATCTTTGATGTTACTATTGCAAAAAGATTATCGTGTGCTGAAGACAGATGATGGTTAGCATTTAATAGCAATAAAATATTTTAAAATTAAGGTATATAGAGTGTTTTTTAGGCATAATGTTGTTGTCCAATTAATAGAGTACAGTGTGGTATAAACATAACTTTTTAAAAAATTGTAGTATTTTTGACTTACAGTATTTGTTAGTTTTAAGAGTACAGTGTAGTGATTCAGTTATTTTTTCTGATTGTTTATATTATAGGGTATTACAAGATATTGAATATTATTCCTTGTGTTATACAGTAAATCCTTGTTGCTTATCTATTTTATGTATAGTAGTTTGTCTCTGTTAATCCCATACTCCCAATTTGTCCCTCCCTTCATCATCTTTATAATCATAGCTTTATTTTCTATGTCTGTTTCTGTTTTCTATATAGATTCATTTATATTATTTTTTAGGTTCCACATATAAGTGCTATAGTATTTGTCTTTGACTTCACTAAATACAGTATATTCTAGGTTAACCATGTTGCTGCAAATGGCAATATTTCATTCCTTTTTATGGCTAAGTAATATTCCACTATGTATCTGTATTGCATTTTCTTAATCCAGTTGTCTATTGATGGGCACTTGTTTTGTTTCTATATCTTGGCTATTGTAATTAGTGCTGCTGTGAACACTAGTGTACATGTATCTTTTTGAATTGAAAAAGTTTTTATTTTTTCTGGATATATATCCAACAGTGGGATTGCAGGATCATATGATAGCTCTACTTATAGCTTTTTCCGGAATCTTCATACTGTTCTCCATAGTGGTTGTATTTATCTACATTCCCACCATCAGTGTAGGAGGATTCCCTTTTTTCCACACCCTCTCTGGTGTTTATTATTTGTAAAATTTTTTCTTAAAAAACACTTCCATTTCTTTCATTTGTTTATTTTTAATTTTTGGCCACATAGCAGGTGGGATGTGTTTCATACATTGGTAGTACAGAGTCTCAACCACTGGACCACTGGGGAAATTATTTGTAGAATTTTTGATGATTGCCATTCTGATCAGTGTGAGGTGATACCTCATTATACTTTTCTTTACTTTTATATGAATTTCTGAAGTTTATATTCTTTTTGGCTGTTTGGGGTCTTTGTTGCTGCACAGGTGTTTTTTCTAGGTTGGAGAGCAGGGGCTACTCTCTGCTTGGGGCAGGTGGGCTTCTCATTGCCGTGGCTTGTCTTTGTGGAGCATAGCTCTTGGGCATGCGGGCTCCAGTAGTTGCAGCTTCCAGGCTCTAGAGCTGTGGCACGTGGGCCTAGTGGCTCTGTGCCATGTGAGGTCCTCCCAGATTAAGGATCACTCCTGTGTCTCGTGCATTGGCAGGCAGATTTTTTACCACTGAGCCACCAGGGTAACGCTTTGCATTTCTCAAATAGTGGTTTTGAACATCTTTTCATGTGTCTGTTGGCCATCGATGTTTTCTTTGGAGAAATGTCTGTTCCTCTGCCAATTTTTATTTTTCAAACGTGGGCTCTCTTTTGTTTTTTTGACTGCATCGGGTCTTATAGCACTTGGGCTTCTCTCTAGTTGTGGTACCTGGGCTCAGTAGACGCCTGGCAGCATGTGAGATCTTAGCTCCCCTACCAAGGCTCAAACCCGTGTTTCTTGCATTGGAAGGTAGATTCTTAACCACAGGACCACCAGGGAAGTTCCCTCTGCCAATTTTCTAATTGAGTTGTATTTTTGGGGGGACATTGTTTTATGAGCTATTTGTATATTTTGGATATTAACTTCTTGTTGGTCACTTCATTTTCAAATATGTTCTCCCATTCTGTAGGTTGTCTTTTTGTTTTGTTGATGGTTTCCTTTGCCGTGCAAAAACACTTGATTAGGTCCCATTTGTTTATTTTTGCCTTTATTTCTTTTGCCTTGAGTGACTGATTAAGATAATATTGCCATGATTTATTTCTGAGAATGTTTTACCTGTGTTCTCATCAAGGAGTTTATGGTATCACGTCTTATTTTTAGGTCTTTTAACCATTTTGAGTTTATTTTTGTATATGGTGTGAGGGAATGTTCTAGTTTCATTGATTTACATGCAGCTGTCCAGTTTCCCCAACACCACTTGAAAAGACTGTCTTATCTGTATTGTATATTCTTGCCTCCTTTGTCATAGACTGATTATTAAAAGTAGGTGCATGGGTTTATTTCTGGGTTTCCTGTTCTGTTCCTTTGATCAATATATCTGTTTTTGTGCCAGTACCATGCTGTTTTGATTACTGTGGCTTTGTAATATAGTGTGATGTCTGGAAGGGTTATACCTCCAGCTTTGTTATTTGTCTTCAGGACTGCTTTGACAAATCTGAGTCTTTTGTGGTTCCATATAAATTTTAGAATTATTTGTTCTAGTTCTGTGAAAAGGGTCATGGGTGTTTTGATAGAGATTGCATTAAATCTATATATTGCTTTGGGTCATGTAACCATTTTAACAAGATTAATTCTTCCAATCAAAGAGCATGGGATATCTTTCCATGTCTTTGAATCAACTTCAGTTTCCTTTATCAATGTTTTACAGTTTTCAGCATATAAGACTTTCACTTCCTCGGTTAATAAATAATTTTTATATGTGTTGGGAAGCAAAAAATTCATGTGACTTTATTGAGATAGTCTCTTTATTATAGGTCTGGAATCAAACTTGCAGTATTTCTGAGGTGTGCCTGTAGAGTTAAAGTTGGAACTTTGTTAGTCTGACTCAGAGCCTATATCTTGAACCTCACGATATTTTGCAATTACTTTGCAAAAGCAGCCACCTTCGTTGTTGAAGCTGTAAGAACGATTCTTCGTGGTTAAGCTAGTCTTGTTCTAAGAAGAGAAAAGTCTGATGGATGCACACCATGGATGTAGAGAAGGGACTGAGCAGGTCATGGTGTGTGGATAGAAGGAGGAACAGGCAAGGAGAAAGGTGGTGATAGTATGTCTTCGAAAAGCAAGATATCTTAGTCTCTTTGGGGAGAAAAGATGATATAGGCCTCCAAAATGTTTGTGGCCTAGAGGTGGCACAGAACTAATACTCAAATGATTAGGCTATAAGGCTTACATGGTGAAGAGAAGTGCTTTGGAGGTTCATCATAGAGATATATGGAATAGAATATGGAATATTCTAGATGGTAGATGGAATCAGAAAGGATAAGGAGGAATTTGACCTGGGTCTTTTTTTTCTTGGCTGCACAATCTTCAGGATCTTATTTCTCCAACCGTGGATCAAATCCATGCCTCATGCAGTGAAAGTGTGGAATCTTAACCACTGGACTGCCAAGGAAGTTCCCCTTGACCTGGGTCTTGAAGCGAAGAGAGGATACCAGTGAATGAAGAAAGCTGGGGAGGAGATTTTCAGGTCCTACAGTTGTGAAGAACTATAAAAAAAAAAAGATCTTCATGGCCCAGATAACTACAACGATGTGATCACTCTCCTAGAGCCATACATCCTGGAATGCGAAGTCAAGTGGGCCTTAGAAAGCATCACTATGAATAAAGCTAATAGAGGTGATGGAATGCCAGTTGAAGATGATGCTGTTAAAGTGCTGCAGTCAATACACCAGCAAATTAGGAAAACTCAGCAATGGCCACAGGACTGGAAAAGGTCAGTTTTCATTCCAATCCCATAGAAAGGCAATGCAAAAGAATGTTCAAACTACCACAGAATTGCACTCATCTCACACACTAGCAAAGTAATGCTCAAAATCCTCCAAGCCAGGCTTCAACAATACGTGAACCATGAACTTCTAGATGTTCAAGAGGGATTTAGAAAAGGCAGAGGAATAAAGATCAAATTGCTAACATCCATTGGATCATAAAAAAAGCAAGAGAGTTCCAGAAAAACATCTGCTCCTGCTTCATTGACTATGCCAAAGCCTTTGACTGTGTGGATCACAACAAACTGTGGAAAATTCTTCAAGAGATGGGAATACCACACCACCTGACGGCCTCTTGAGAAACCTGTACACAGGTCAAGAAGCAACAGTTAGAACTAGACATGGAACAACAGACTGGTTCCAAATCGGGAAAGGAGTACGTCAAGGCTGTATATCGTCACCCTGCTTATTTAACTTATATGCAGAGTATATCATGGGGAATGCTGGGCTGGATGAAGCACAAGCTGGCATCAAGATTGCTGGGAGATATATCAATTACCTCAGATATGCAGATAATACCACCCTTATGGCAGAAAGTGAAGAACTAAAGAGCCTCTTGATGAAAGTGAAAGAAGAGAGTGAAAAAGCTGGCTTCAGAAAACTAAGATCATGCTACCCGGTCCCATCACTTCATGGCAAATAGATGGTTAAACAATGGAAACAATGACAGACTTTATTTTGGGGGGGCTCCAAAAACTGCAGATGGTGACTACAGCCATGAAATTAAAACATGGTTGCTCCTTGAAAGAAGAACTATGACCAACCTAGCCAGCATATTAAAAAACAGAGACATTACTTTGCCAACAAATGTCCGTCTAGTCAAAGTTATGGTTTTTCCAGTGGTCATGTATGGATGTGAGAGGTAGACTATAAAGAAAACTGAGTGCTGAAGAACTGATGCTTTTGAATGGTGGTGTTGGAGAAGATTCTTCAGAGTTCTTTGGACTGCAAGGAGATCCAACCAGTCCATCTTAAAGGAAATCAGTCCTGAATATTCACTGGAATGACTGATGCTAAAACTCAAATACTTTGGCCACCTGATGCGAAGAACTGACTCATTGGAAAAGACCCTGATGCTGGGAAAGATTGAAGGCAGGAGAAGGGAACGACAGAGGATGAGAGGATTGGATGGCATCACCAACCCGATGGACATGAGTTTGAGTAAACTCCGGGAGTTGACCCTGCTGTAGACCATCGGGTTACAAAGAATCGGACACAACTGAGTGACTGAACTGAACTGAGCTGCCAGTTGTGATACCTAAACTTCTCTTTTTTGCAATGGCCCTATATCTGTAAGACTGTGCTATCAAAACAGATTTATTAAGTAATGTATTTTTCTACTTATAATCAAAGCAACAAAACTGTTGATTAAAGCTCCTGATCATCACTTACTAGCCAGAATTTACTCAACAAACAGGTATTCAGCACCTTCTATGTATGTAATGCTGTGTCTGGTACTTGAAATACATCAATAGATAAGTCACTGCGCTTCTTCAAAGAACTTTCTGAGTTTTCTAACTGGACACTTCTGTCCCATACTATCTTGGGTGCATCTGTTATTAGGCCTTTTGAAATATTTGAAAAGAAAAACAACTACCTCTCTGTTTACTGAGAGACATTGGGTACTTTCTATAGTGTGGTTTTATTCATTCATGTCTCCCTTCCACCCACACTCGAATACAAGCTTCATGTTTTGATCATTGCTATGTCTTCAGTACCCACAGTGATACAGAGTAGGTAGGTGTTCAACAAATACTAGTTGGATTGAGCTCATGAATTAATTCAAGTCTCTGACAACATGCAAGGTAGTTGTGATTCATTTTCTTTCACTGCTGAGCAATCTATTTAGAGATTGAATAAGCTGCTCAAGTCATGCAACTCTCAGTGACAGGGCAAGGGTTTAAATCTCAAATCTGTCTGACTTTAAAAGTGCTCCTCTCAGGACTTCCCTTGTGGTCCAATGGCTTAGACTCGGCACTCCCAATTAAGGGGGCCTGGGTTTGATCCCTGGTCAGGGAACTAGATCCCACATACTGCAACTAAGAGTCTGCATGCCACAACTAAAAAGATCCTGCAGGCTGCAACTAAGACACAGTGCAGCCAAATAAATAATAAATAACAATTTTTAAATATTTATTCATTTATTTGGCTGTGTCGAGTCTTAGTTACAGCACATGAGCTTCTCTAGTTAAGGCACACAGTCTTAGCTGCCCTGCAGAATGTGGAATCTTAGTTCCCCAATCAGGGATCAAGCCCATGTCCCCTGCATTGCAAGGCAGATTCTTAACCACTGGATCACAAAGGAAGCCCTCCAGTAAATAAATATTTTTTAATTTAAAAGTAAAAATAAAAATGCTCCTATCATTCTTTTCTTTTGCCGAGAGGCCTGAAGACAGGCACACTGTGTTGGGAAGCCCTGAAATGATACATGGAAAAGAGGGTTGAAGTAGGGGGAGTGGCCAGGGTTCAGGGTCAGAAAAGGAGTGGTGGGGAATGAGGCTGCATCGTGTGTTAATGTGGAAGGCCCATACACTGGGCAGAAAACCTTTACTGGATTGGGAAAGCATTTGTGTGTGTGTACTAAGTCACTTCAGTCGTGTCTGACTCTTTGCAACCCCATGGGCTGTAGCCCACCAGGCTCCTCTGTCCATGGGATTCTCCAGGCAAGAATACTGGAATGGGTTCCCATCCCCTCCTCCAGAGGATCTTCCCGGCCCTGGAATTAAACCCAAGTCTCCTATAGCTCCTGCATTGCAGGTAGACCCTTTACCCTTGAGCCACTGTGGAAGCCCTGGGAAGGCATTGAGTAACAAATTTTTGACTCAGTTGGAATTACATTTTAGAAAGATTAGCAGTAGTGAACAGGGAGGTTAGGATTTTACGGAGATGGGAGATGACCAGGGTCATTAATTCATCAGTTGAGGGAGAGGTAATCAGTAACTGAATGGAGGTGGTGACAGTGAGAATGGAAAGGAAGGATGGTGTCAGAGTAGTTTCAGATGTCCCAGTGAGGGACCAAGATAAAGCTCAGATATGGATTTGCGTTGACAGGTGGGTGAATGGTCTCTTCCCCCATCCTACATCCAGGTGGGCAGCAGCCTCTGTAGGACCACAGCTTTCACCAGTCATCTGGGCAGAGCCTATGGCCAGCCATTTCCCTCGCAAATATTTATGGATCACTTAGAATGATCTGTTCACAGCCTCAGCATTAGTACTGCTTTTGCACTTTGGGCTTAGGTCAATAACATGCATTAAGGCTGCACTGTCCTAGGGTTTGGAGATACAATGAGAGCAGACATGTGGGACTCGATTAGGTTCCCAGTTCAATCTATATGTAACTCCTCCTTTCAGTTTCTTCAGCTGTAAAATGAGAAAAATAATCCCATCTATCTTACTGTGCTGTGAGGATTCAATGAGCTAATATAGGTTAAGCAAATAGAACAGTGCCTAATTATAGCAGAAATGCAAGTGATTGTAGTGTAGTAATAAGTGATTGGTGTTTGCTAATGTGATGTGTAAGACAAAGTCCCTGTCCTCAAGGACAGCATCATATAACTGTATTCATCTAGTCTAGCAAGATCCTGCAGTGACAGGTATAGACACAAGGGACAGAAAGAGTTCTAAAGGGGAAAAAAATTATTTATTTATTTAGTGTTTGGCTGCCATGAAGTATGTAGGATCTTAGTTCCCCCACCAGAGGCTGAACCTGCACCCCTCAATTCAAAGCATAGAGTCCCTAAGTCCTGGGAGTGGTTTTTTTAAAAAAAATTTTATTGGAGTATAGTTGATTTACACTGTTACGTTAGTTTCAGGTATACAACAAAGTGATTCAGTTATATATATATATTTTTTTTAATCTATTTTTTAACTTGTTTTTTCCCCTTGAAGTTTTTACAAAATATTGAGTAGTGACCTGTGGTATACAGTGGGTCCTTGTTGCTTACCTATTTTATATATAGTAGTATATATATGTTAACTCAAACTCCTAATTTTTCTCCCCCCTCTTTCTTTGGTAACCTTAAGTTTGTTTTTTATGTCTGTGGGTTTATTTCTGTTTTGTGTATAAGTTCATTTGTATCTTTTAGATTCCACAAAAAAGTGGTATCATATGGTATTTGTCTTTCTCTGCTACTTCACTTAGTATGATGAACTCTAGGACCATCCATGTTGTTGCAAACAGCATTATTCCATTCTTTTTTATGGTTGAGTAGTATTCCCTTATGTGTATGTGTGTGTGTGTGTGTATATATATATATATATATATGTATACATACACATACATCACCTCTTTTTCATCTTTCCTCTGTTGTTGATGAACATTTAGGTTTCTTGCATGTCTTGGGTTGTAAATAGTGCTTCAGTACTTCAAATAGCAAAGTAAATAGTGCTTCAAATAGGACTATTGTAATAATGTTTCGTTGATTAAAGGGGAGTGATTCTTGTGGTTACTATTCTCTATTGTTCAACCAGATCCTTGCCCCTGACAGTTAAGCTCTTTTTACATCTCTCAAACTCCTCAGTGATGAAATGACTATCTACTCTTCCTCAGCATCCAGAATGCTAGACTTCCCATGAGTGTGTGGGAGTCAGAGACCCCCGTATAATTCTGGAGGTGACCTTTATCCCTATCAAGCTTATCAGATCTGCAGGAATTAAGTCCGGGGATAAATGAGATTATGTTCCCTCTGGAGAGGAAAAAAAAAGACAATCTTCACCTCTCCCTGGACACAGATATTCTTTTGCCTCATCACCTGAAAAGCAGATGAGCCTCCGAGATGGCCTTTTTCTTGTTCACTTAGGGGTGAAAAATTACCAGCAAAAAACCAATTAGTATCTTCTATGAGCAGGTCCCAAGCCTTCTGGAGCCAATTTTTTCACTCCTTTCTCTGCAGAGAAGAAGCATCTGCTTTGGGATCTGGTCCTAATTGAGTCCAACCTGAGCCGTTATCCTGTGTTAATTCTTTCCCCAAGAGAGAAGAGGGAGGGAGGGAGGGAGGGAGAGAGAGAAGGGACTCGGTCCTTCCTTTGTCTCCAGCCTAGAAAAAGGCAATCAAGACAGAGGGTGGTTGGCCAGAGGGGTCAGAAGTCAAAGATGGAGGAACTACCTAGACACATTAGTGACTGATTTACATGTGATAAAAAAGGATAAAAACAAATCCTTTTTTGAGCACTCATTAATTATGCGCCAGGAATTTTTTTTTTTCAAGATGTACCATGGGACTTGCAGGACCTTAGCTCCCCACCTAGGGATTGAACCCAGGCCCCCAGCAGTGAAAGCGCTGAGTCCTAACCACTGGATTGCCAGGGAACTCTGACCAAGCACCATTATAAATACTATTTATGGATCAACAGATTAACAGATTTAATCACAACAACTCTCCAAGTTGCCTCCCAGGTGGTGGTAGTGGTAAAGAAAAAGTGTTAGCTGCTCAGTCGTGTCTGACTCTTTGCGACCCATGGCCTGTGGCCCATCAGGCTCCTCTATACATGGGATTCTTCCTTCTGCAGTGGATCTTCCTGACCCAGGGATTGAACCTGGGTCTCTTACATTGCAGGCAGATTCTTTACCATCTGAGCCATCAGGGAAGACCCAAGTGGTAAAGAACCTGCCTGCATTGCAGGAAACATAAGAGATTCGGGTTGGATCCCTGGGTGGGGAAGATCCCCTGGAGGAGATCATGGCAACCCACTCCAGTATTCTTGCCCAGAGAATCCCGTCGACAGAGGAACCTGGTGGGCTACAATCCATAGGGTCCCAGAATCAGACATGACTGGAGCAACTTAGCGTGCATGTATGTACTCTCCAAGTTAGGTGTAGTTTTTAGTTCTCATTTAAAAAATGGAGAAAATGGGGGCACTAAAAAGTTAAGTATTTGCCCAAGGCTACAACTAAATTGAAGAGAAGCCAAGATTGGGCCTCAGTGTTCCTGCTGCTGTCTCTGTACTCAACCACTGCACCGCTTGGCTTCTCCCTGAGGTCGCCCTTGGCTCTCTCAGAGAGCTGAGCCGGCAGCAGCAGCATCAGAGCAAAGACTCAACCGCAGGTGCTGCTGCTGAGAATCATCAAGCCTAGGTTGCTATGATCTCCTAGTTATCTGCCAAGAGAGCCTGGATAAACAGCAGATGGAGATGCCTCCTGGATGTAGAGCTCTGACCTGGCTGCAGAGGAAAGAGGCAGTGTTTGGGGACACTTGGTGGACTTCCCAGGTGGTTCAGTGGTAAAGAAGCCACGTGCCAATTCAGGAGACACAGGAGACACGGGTTCGAGCCCTGGGTTGGGAAGATTCACTGGAGGAGAAAATGGCAAACCACTACAGTATTTTTTTTGTTTGGACTAATGAGTTTTTTACAGCCTTGATGTACTCCTTTTCCTATTTGGAACCAGTCTGTTGTTCCATGTCCAGTTCTAACTGTTGCTTCCTGACCTGCATTCAGGTTTCTCAAGAGACAGGTCAAATGATCTGGTATTCCCATCTCCTTCAGAATTTTCTACAGTTTATTGTGATCCACGCAGTCAAAGGCTTTGGCATAGTCAGTAAAGCAGAAATATATGTTTTTCTGGAACTCTCTTGCTTTTTCGATGATCCAGCAGATGTTGGCAATTTGATCTCTGGTTCCTCTGCCTTTTCTAAATCCAGCTTGAACATCTGGAAGTTCACAGTTCACATATTGCTGAAGCTTGGCTTGGAGACTTTTGAGCATTACTTTACGAGCATGTGAGATGAGTGCAATTATGTGGTAGTTCAAGCATTCTTTGGCATTGCCTTTCTTTGGGATTGGAATGAAAATTGACCTTTTCCAGTCCTGTGGCCATTGCTGAGTTTTCCAAATTTGCTGGCATATCGAGTGCAGCACTTTCACAGCATCATCTTTTAGGATTTGAAATAGCTCAACTGGAATTCCATCATCTCTACTAGCTTTGTTCATAGTGATGCTTTCTAAGGCCCACTTGATTTCACATTCCAGGATGTCTGGCTCTAGGTGAGTGGTCACACCATCATGTTATCTGGGTCATGAAGATCTTTTTTGTACAGTTCTTCTGTTTATTCTTGTATTCATGGAACAACAGACTGGTTCCAAATAGGAAAAGGAGTACGTCAAGGCTGTATATTGTCACCCTGTTTATTTAACTTATATGCAGAGTACATTATGAGAAACGCTGGGCTGGAAGAAGCACAAGCTGGAATCAAGATTGCCAGGAGAAATATCAATAACCTCAGATATGCAGATGACACCACCCTTATGGCAGAAAGTGAAGAGGAACTAAAACGCCTCTTGATGAAAGTGAAAGAGGAAAGTGAAAAAATTGGCTTAAAGCTAAACATTCAGAAAACTAAGATCATGGCATATGGTCCCATGACTTCATGAGAAATAGATGGGGAAACAGTGGAAACAGTGTCAGACTTTATTTTTTTGGGCTCTAAAATCACTACAGAGGGTGATTGCAGCCATGAAATTAAAAGAGGCTTACTTCTTGGAAGGAAAGTTATGACCAACCTACATAGCATATTTAAAAGCAGAGACATTACTTTGCCAACAAAGGTCCATCTAGTAAAGGCTATGGTTTTTCTAGTAGTCATGTATGAATGTGAGAGTTGGACAGTGAAGAAAGCTGAGCACCAAAGAATTGATGCTTTTGAATTGTGGTGTTGAAAAAGACTCTTGAGAGTCCCTTGGACTGCAAGAAGATCCAATCAGTCCATCCTAAAGGAGATCAGTCCTGGTTGTTCGTTGGAAGGACTGATGTTGAAGCTGAAACTCCAATACTTTGGCCATCTCATGCAAAGGATTGACTCACTGGAAAAGACCCTAGTGCTGGGAAGGATTGGGGGCAGGAAGAAAAGGGGACGACAGAGGATGAGATGGCTGGATGGCATCACCGACTCGATGGACGTGGGTTTGGGTGGACTCTGGGAGTTGGTGATGGACAGGGAGGCCTGGCGTGCTGTGATTCATGGGGTTGCAAAGAGTCAGAAATGACTGAGCGACTGAACTGAACTGGATGAGTTTTTTATTCATATAATCGGAATTTTTAAAGTTTTATTATGATTAAAATACCATAAAATTCACTCATTTAAAATATACAATTCAATGGCTTTTAATATATTCGCTAAGTTGAGTAACTATTATTGTTGTTGTTTAGTCACTAAGTTGTGTCCAACTTTTTTGCGATGCCATGGACTGTAGTCTGCCAGGCTCGTCTGTCCATGGGATTCTCCAGGCAAGAATACTGGAGTGGGTTGCCAAATCCCATGGACAGAGGAGTCTGGCAGGCTACACTCCATGGTGTAGGAAAGAGTTGAACATGACTGAGCGGGAACATCCATTAGGACTATCAAGGAAACAGCATATGCAGCAGGTTGGGACAAGCAAATACAAATTAAAACCTGCCACTGGGGCCATGGCCTGAAACACAAAGCCCAAACTTTTTAGTAAAGCGCCACAGGCCCCTCACCTCGTGGCTCTGCCAAGCTCCCAGCCTCAGGTACTTGTTTTGGTCGAAGACTTGAGAAGAGGAAATCCCTCTCTCCTGTTGCAGCTTCTTGTCATTGCCACCCTACTGGCCAAGCCCAGCATCCCCCTGACTACAGAAGAATTGCTTGGGTTCAAATCCACATGCCAGGCTCCAATCCTTCTGTTTCTCAGAGCGCAGGGTTACGTGTTCAAATGTCCTTGGGAAATAAAGGAGTTATAACTCAATAGTGAGTGAGTGGTGCCTCCTGCCTTAACTTTAAAAGCACGCATTTTGCCTAAAAGCTTCCAGGATAAAAACATAAAAAACACTGCTGAGCAGTTCAGGGCACTTGGCTCTCCAGGAGGAGGAGGGATGGGAGTGAACCTAGAATTTCTCCTTTCCTGTGAATTCCTGACAGTAAGGAAGCAGCGTGGTGTGATTCATCCACACTGTAAAGGCATGCATGGACTCTGAAGCCAGATTATGTGATTTTGACCCCAGCTCTACTATTTTTTACTGTGTGTGACCTGGGACAAACTCACATGCCTCCCTTGGCTTCCATGTTTTCATCTGTAAGATGGGGAAAATGGTAGGACCCACTTTTTGAGAGCTGTTATAAGAATTAAATAAGTTACATGTAAACTGCTTATAACAGTGTCTGGCCCCTGTTTGATGCCATGTAAGTGTTAGCAATTATTATTTCTATCGTGCACATCTCACAGGTTCTGGATGCTGTGGACATACAATGACAACCTACAGTTCTGTGTGCAGCCTGACGGCAAGAAGGTATAATCATATGTGCTTGCAAGCTAAGTCACTTCCGTTGTGTCTGACTCTTTGTGATCCCATGGACTATAGCCTGCCAGGCTCCTCTATCCATAGGATTCTTCCAGGTAAGAATACTGGAGTGGGTTGCCATGCCCTCCTCCAGGTGTCTACCCGACCCAGGGATTGCACCTGTGTCTCTTATGTCTCTTGCATTGGCAGGCAGGTTCTTTACCCCTAGGGCCACCTGTTGTTGTTGTCCAGTCACTTAGTTGTGTTCAACTGTTTGCGACCCCATGGACTGCAGCACGCCCGGCTTCCCTGTCCTTCACCGTACCTGGGAAACCCCATATATGTCACAATATCTCTAATTTACCAGGTTCCCTGGAGTTCACCATTCTATCAACTCATTATTTTGTAACTATTAATAATAAATATTTAGTAATAGTATTATTTATTATATAAGACAATGTTTTAATAATAATAAAATTAACTAAAAGTAACAGGGTTCCTCTGCCCATGGGATTCTCCAGGCAAGAATACTGGAGTGATTTCCATTTCCTTCTCCAGGGGATCTTCCCAACCCAGGGATGGAACCCCCATCTCTTGCATCTCCTGCACTGGCAGTGGATTCTTTATCACTAGCACCACCTGGGAAGCCTACATATAGAGAATTTTCTATAAGTTTGGTGCCACACTAATTGTTTTCTATGTATCATTTCAGTTTTCACATAAGTTGTACATGACAAGGCCTATTATTAGCTTCATTTTACAGATGAGGTTCCTGAGGTTTACAAAAGTTAACTAAATTACTCAGTCAATTTTTATAAAGCTGCCTCAATTTAATATAATCCTATGTCACTATCTTTTTCCACAGGACTAGAAAAGGTCAGTTTTCATTCCAATCCCCAAAAAAGCAATGCCAAAGAGTGTTCAAACTACCCCACAATTTCACTCATCTCACGCAAAGTAATACTCAAAATTCTCCAAGCCAGGCTTCAACAGTTCCTGAACCAAGAGCTTCTGGATATCCAAGCTGGATTTAGAAAAGGCAGAGGAACCAGAAATCAAATTGCCAACATCCACTAGATCATAGAAAAAACAAGAGAATTCCAGAAAAACATCTACTTCTGCTTCATTGACTACGTTAAAGTCTTTGACTATGTGGATCACAACAAACCGGAAAATTCCTCAAGAGATGGCAATACCAGACCACCTGGGCTGCCTCTTGAGAAATCTGTATGCAGTTCAAAAAACAAAAGTTAGAACCGGACATGGAACAACGGACTGGTTCCAAACTGGGAAGGGAGTACATCAAGGCTGTGTATATTGTCACCCTGACTATTTAACTTATATACAGAGTATATCATGGGAAATGCTGGGCTGGATAAACCCAAGCTGGAATCAAAATGACAGGGAGAAATATCAGTAACCTCAGATATACAGATGACACCATGCTTATGGCAGAAGGTGAAGAACTAGAGAGCCTCTTGATGAAAGTGAAAGAGGAGAGTGGAAAAGCTGACTTAAAACTCAACATTCAGCAAACTAAGATCATGGCATCTGGTCCTATCACTTCATGGCAAATAGATGGGGAAACAGTGGAAACAGTGACAGACTTTATTTTTTTGCACTCCAAAATCACTGCAGATGGTGACTGCAACCATGAAATTAAAACATGCTTGCTCCTTGGAAGAAAAGCTATGACAAACCTAGATAGCATATTAAAAAGCAGAGACATTATTTTACTGACAAAGGTCCATCTAGTCAAAGCTATGGTTTTTCCAGTAGTCATGTATGGATGTGAGAGCTGTACCATAAAGAAGGCTGAGCATGGCAGAATTGATGCTTTTGAACTGTGGTGTTGGAGAAGACTCTTGAGAGTCCCTTGGACACCAAGGAGATCAAACCAGTCCATCTTAAAGGAAATCAATCCTGAATATTCATTGGAAGAACTGAATGCTGAAGCTGAAGCTCCAATACTTTGGCCACCTGATGCGAAGAACTGACTCTTTGGAAAAGACACTGATGCTGGGAAAGATTGAAGGCAGGAAGAGAAGGGGATGACAGAGAATGAGATGGTTGGATGGCATCACCGACCTGATGGACATGAGTTTGAGTAAGCTCTGGGAGTTGGTGATGGACAGGGAAGCCTGGCATGCTGCAATCCACGGGGTCACAAAGAGTCGGACACAACTGAATGACTGGACTGAACTGAACTATGTCTGTAAAATTTATGGACAAGAAATTCTGGAGATAAGAGTTTTTTCTTTTTTTGGCTATGCTGCGTCAAAAGAAATTTCCCTGATCAAGGATTGAACTGTCACTAACCACTGGATCACAAGGGAATTCCAAGAATTATTCTTTAAAAGGAAACTCTTCTTGTGCTGTTTCCAGGTAATGACCTATTAGGCTAGGAGGAGATAGCTTGGAGTAAAAGGAAGCAGAGAAACTCAAGGCTGAAGATGTACAATTTAAACTGTGCAAAAGTGAAATTGGCAAAATGTGCATAGCATTTGGCATTCTATTGAGTGCCTTCTGGTTGCTCCAGATTGTTTTTGAAACAAGGCATTATGTAACTAAATAGGGATGTCACATTATTTTTTGTTCGGTTGGTTTTCTTTCTTTTTGACTGTGCTGAGTCTCCGTAGCTGTGCATGCGCTTTCTCTAGTTGCAATGAGTGGAAGCTACTCTCTAGTTGTGCTGCACGGGCTTCTCACTACAGTGGCTTCTCTTGTTGTAGAGCACAGGCTCTAGAGAGCTGGCTCAGCAGTTGTGGTGCACTGGGTTAGTTGCCCCAAGGCATGTGGGATCTTCCCAGATTGGGGAGCCAACCTGTGTCTCCTGGCAGGTGGATTCTTAACCACTGGCCCACCAGGGAGATCCTCTCTCTCTTTTTAGTATTTATTTATGTGGTTGTGCCAGGTCTTAGTTGTGACATGTGTGATATAGTTCCCTGACCAGGGATGGAACCCAGGCTTGGGAGCACAGAATCTTGGCCACTGGACTGCCAGGGAAGTCCCACATTTTTTTTTTGAAGACACCTCTGCAACAATCTTGAGATCCTCATTCTATAAGTGGGGCAACTGAAACTAGGAGGGGTTGGGTGACATGCCTAAGTTCAGGGCAGACACAAGAGTCAAACTTGTGTCAGAAGGAAGTCAGGTCCTGTGCATATAAGAGAGATTTGTGCACAAAGGATACAAAATGTGCTGACCCAACAGAGGAGACCAAAAGCGAGGAGGGGAGAGAGGCTGCTGCCCTGCCCAAGCCTCAACCCCGTCATCTGGCACCCAGCTGAACTGCAGCATGCGGAATCTTTTGTGGCCACAAAATGTCTCTTCCTTTTCCTTTCCTCGAGTTGCCTGCATGTTTCATTATGATTTTGATTGAGGACTGGAAGATTTATTCCCTGCAACCCTTTTCCCCAGCATTCTCATCACTTTAATTTGTTGAGCTGCCTAAGTACCTAAATACTTCTGGCCAAGAAGCAGGAAGGGGATGCTGGGGCTGGTGTATCCGTCACCTTCCTCCTCTTCCCCAGCAGCGCCGTCCCCATCTCAACTGCAAAGGCCCAGCAGTTTCCATTGGAGGGAAGCAGCTCCATTTCCCTCCAATATTAATAATTATGACATTAGAGGGGTGATCTGCTGCAATTCAGCCTTTCTATTTGCAGGCTGGTGGCTGCATATCAATGGCATGATTAGGCAAATGAAATCAGATTGGCACTGTTATGAAATATTTACATGGCCAGAATGCATATGCTTCAATCTCATTGTTCCCATTATTAAGCCATTTTATAATCTCATAACATTTAGACTCACACTTTGCATTTCTAATTAACTTGAGGAGTGACTTCGCTGGGAATTAATTGCAACTTGTGCATTCTTATACACACAAACTCGCCGAAGAACAAACTCTGGTTGGCAATCATGCAGCTCACCCCCAGGCTGGATTCTAGGCTGACGTCTGTTCTAACCCATCCTCTGTCAGTTGGGAAAAGTGGTTGGAGACTTTAGTTTTCATTAAAATTTGGCTACATATCACATGCAGGAACAGTCTGAGTGCCAGAGCCCTGTTTCCCTTTGGAGGGACTTGTGTCCACCTACATAGCCTTGCACAAAGAGCTTTGTGAGGGAGTGGTTTTCAGCCTTTTGGATTTCATGGATCAATAGCATCTTCAATAATAATAATAATAATGAAAGGTTTGGGATATCTAAGTAGCTGTTGTGTTGAGCTATTACATTGTCTTTATTGAAAATTACTTCAGGATAAAGAATACAGTGTATCTCACACTCTTTAGTCGGTTAGTTAGCATTTGAAAATCTAATCACAAGTCCATACCCCTGAAGTGGTCGCTACAAGCACTTTAGTGATCTTTAACTCCTATTAACATCAGAGTTTTGTTAATATGCACAGTTGGTGTCAGAAATGACTTTTTTACTGGAGAAATGAGTGATGTTCAAGATGTTGTGGATTCCTTAGAAATACTGATGAGGCATTTTCATGAATGAGCAACTCGTTGCCCAGTGGCCTACACAACTCAGAACAGGCCCAGAATTTTGCCTTGTCAAATTTTAAGAAACTTGTACAGGATCTGGCTGCCTGGATTTGATTAAGAAATGATCTGAAGGTTTCCCTAGTAGCTCAGTGATAAAGAATCTGCTTGCCAGTTCAGGAGACACAGATTCGGTCCCTGATCCGGGAAGATCCCACATGCCCAGGAACAATTAAGCCCCTGCACCACAACTATTGAGCCTGTGCTCTAGAGCTCAGGAACTGCAGCTACTGAAGCCTGAGCACCCTAGAATCTGTGCTCTGCAACAGGAGAGGCCAACACAAGGAGAGAAGCCCTTCCTTTACAGGGCTGGAAACCCATGAACTCTCTCAATGAAACAAAAACCAAGTAGCATGACTCCCATTCTACAGAGGAGAAAACAGGCTTCAGCAGCTTGTCCACTGTCATAAGGCTAGTATGAGTTTTCTGTTCTGAACCCAGATCTCCCCACCTCTAAGATCTCAGAAGGGAAACATCTCTGCTGGGATGTAACCTAAGGATGGTAGGTATGTTTCAACTCAGCATCTCATGGAGCATAGGGTTGAATATTCTTTGGTGGGTCATCTGGTCCAGAGATTCCCAGTCTAAAGAAATTCTTTTTTAAGTTTTATTTTATTTATTTTTGGCTGCTCTGTGTCTTCACTGCTATGTGTGCGCTTTCTCTAGTTGCAGCAAGTGGGGGCTACTCTTCATTGCCGTGCCCAGGCTTCTCATTGTGGTGGCTTCTCTTGTGGCTCTTGGGCTCTAGGGCACTCGGGCTTCAGTGGTTTTGACACAGGCTTAGTTGCTCTATGGCATGTGGGATCTTCCTGGACCAGGGGTTGAACCCATGTGTTCTGCATTGGCAGATGGATTCTTAACCACTGGGCCACTAGGGAAGTCCCATGGACCTTTTAAAGATAATCATATACTTTGATTTTTTTCCAAGGGAAAATATTTAAAAAATACTCTGACACTACTCATGCCATGTCATTGAAGAAAGTATATTTTTAAAAATAATTTTATTTATTTATCTTTATTATTTATTTTTTGCTATGCTGGGTCTTCGTTGCTGTGCAAGCGGTGAGTAGGGGCTACTCTTCGTTGCAATGCACGGGCTTCTCATCCTGGTGGCTTCTCTTGTTCCAGAGCATGGACTCTGTGCATACTGGTTTGTGGGCTCAGTAAATGCAGCTCCTGGGCTCTAGAGCATAGGCTCAATAGTTGTGGCATACAGGCTTAGTTGCTTCTTGGCATGTGGGATCTTCCCAGATCAGGGATTGAACGCGTGTCTCTTGCATTGGCAGGTGGATTCTTTACCACCGAGCCACCAGGGAAGCCCAAGAAAGGATATTTTAATGCTAGGAGAATAGAAAGGAAGTAATTCCTTCCTTTCTTCCTTCCTTCCTTCGGTGAGTATTTATCAAGTGCCCATTTCATACTTGTATTCTAGGTGTTGGTGAAAAAACAGAAAATGAGAACATCGAAGTCCTTGTCCTCTTGGAGCGGATGTTCCAATTATATAACTCAACTCTTTAAGTAAAAGAAATTAAACACTACGAAAGATTCATTCCAGGGTGCCTATTGTTATCTTTTCATCTTAATTAGTAAAATCCTTGTATGGTGGGTCTGGTCCACAGAGCAGCATTTGGGAACTCTGTATCTAATGCATTTGTCTGTTTTCAGGGACAGAGCCCTGAAGTTATCTCAGAGGGAAGGAAATCAGATCAAATTTTAGATACTGTCTGGATTGTCACACGGCTCACAGGGAATTGGGGCGTGGCCTTGTATACTGGGTGGTAGGAGCCAGGTTTCTCTGAGCGCAATTTCCGGTGCTTTGGTTCCACCGGTTAAATGGCAGTGTCCATGTCACTTTACTTCACCTGCTTTTTCTATACCGTCACTGCTATGCCTGGAGATCCTTCAAAGCATTCCAAGCACCTTTCCATCTCCCAGTTCATTGCAGCTCATTTACAGCCCTGGGAGGTTAGGTTCATTTCCCCCTTAGGGAAACTGAGCCTTAGGAAGAGGTCACCTGGCAAGGCAGAGGTGGCTTTAGGACCAATCCTGGCTCTTCTGCTTTTCATCCATGGATCTATTCATGGGAAAAACTAGAGTCCTCTCTGTTGCCTGAATCAGTGACCTCAGAATTCAGGGCAAAGGGTCTTCATGGCTACTGTCTCTTACTTGCTGAGCTGTCCAGCAGGCTCAGAAATGGCAATAAAATGACACACACTGAAAAAGTGTCCTTGAGAGAGGACACGGTAAAGAGGAAGAGCATAGCAGGAGAAGCAGGCCTGAAGGTCTGAGGCTGGAAGGCTGTTGAGGGTGTTCCCCAGGCTGCCCAAACTTCAAGGTGAAAGTGAGAAGGCCAGGGTCCTTGCCTGAGCTTGACAGCTGGAGAATAAACAATGAGCTTCCCTTACTCTGCGTGAGCTTGGTTTAGTTTTGCTTTTGTTGTCCTCATTTAGTCAAGTCCTGTCTGACTCATTTGAGTCCCTATGGACTGTCACCCTTCAGGGTCCTCTGTCCATGGGATTTTCCAGGCAAGAATACTGGGGTGGGTTGCCATTTCCTTCTTCAGAGGATTTCCCTGATCCAGGGAATGAACCTGTAGCTCTTATACTGCAGGCGAATTCTTTACCAACTGAGCTGCCAGGGAATCCCCTAGTTTTGCTTTAGGGACAGGAAATTCCTTCTGGATCTTTAAGTAGCATCTGATCTCTCCTCTGGCCTCCAGGCAGGCCTGCTTTGGTACCACGCCTGGTGGCTGCCACTGGGCTATATGCCCCTCCCTCCTGCCAGGCTGTGCAAGCCCCCAGCCCTCCATCCGAACTCCTGCCCTTCCCAGTCTCTTCCCACAGAAGCTTCCTTGGCTGGTGGGAGTGTGGCCCTGCACAGGTCTCTACCCTGTTCATGCTCCCTCCACTTTCGTCTCTAACTCTGGGATTCATTCTCAGTCGCTGGTGCTATTGCCACGGAGAAGGGTGACTGGGCAACAGTACAAAACAGTGCCTGGTACCAAGATCTTTCTGTATGGTGCTCCGAAGTGTGGAGGAACCTCTTGAGAGAGATACATCTCTTTTTGTTTTATTCTTTGGGTGGAGACTAAAAATGACTTTGTGGTTCCTGAGCCCATAGCAACTGCAAACAAAGTGAGGAATCCCAGGAAGCATGGTTGGGTTGAGAGCAACATCCTCACAATGAGTGCTTGGCCATGGAAGAGCTCAACACGCACGACCAAAAGGCAACCTTTTTTTTTTTGTAGAATATTTTATTATATTTTCATTGAAATAGAAGAGACATATAACATTAGCTTCAGGTGTACAATGAAATGATTCCATATTTGCATACATTCCAAAGTGATCACCACAATAGGTCCAGTTAACATACATTGCCGCACATAGTGACGGTTTTTTTCTCGTGATGAGAACTTTTAAGATCTACTCTCTTAGCAATTTTCAAATTTACAAAACAATATTATTAACTTTAGACAACATGCTAAGAGGTGATCTTTTATATATAGCATTTATTATGCTATTTAATATTTATTGGGTTGGCCAAAAAGTTAGCTGGGGTTTTCTAAGAGGTTATGGAAAAACCCAAATGAAGTTTTTAGCCAACCCATTATGTCCAAATATGTGGCTAGTTTAGTTTCTGCTAATCAATAAGCTTTGGATTGACTTTTTGTCAATAAATGTTGGATTAATTAGTTTATCAATAAATGAATATATGTGTATTTCTATGCAGCATTATTCATACCACATTTGGAATATTATGTTCAATTCAAGGTAGATTCTGTTTTAAAGTTCAGAGCTCCATAGTGGTGAGAGGGCTAAAAATTGATATTACAAGGAGCAGCACTGGTTCTAAGATATTTATTCTGGGAAAGTGAATACTCAGAGAAAACAGTAGAGCTTTTAATTTTGTGTGTGTGTTTGTTTGTTTAATATTGGAAAAGCTTTTCTGTAGCAGTTTTCCTCTATGTGATTCTATGCTCAGAACATCCATCAGTTGTACAGGTTACATGGAAGTAAATTGAGACTTCATAAGAGGGAGTCATTACACTGTCTCACATCTTTTAGGTGGGAGGCCTACTCTGGGTAGAGTTTGGACAAATGTCTGCTAAGGCCCTTTCCTGCTATAAAATTATACTACATATATGTATATATGTGGGCTTCCCAGGTGGCACTGTGGTAAAGAACCCATCTGCTAATGCAGGAGATGCAAGAGACTTGGGTTGGATCCCTGGATTGAGAAGATCCTCTGGAGGAGGGCATGGCAATTAACTCCAGTGTTCTTGCCTGGAGAATCCCTTGGACAGAGGAGTCTGGCAGGCTACCATCCATAGGGTCACACAGAGTCAGACACATCTGAAGCGAGCTGGCAGTCACACACACATATATATACTTGTGTGTGTGTGTGTGTAGCATTTGGTTCTCCTGCTGTACCCAGACATAGGTTTTTGCTTGTCTTTTATTATGGGTGACTAAGATCATCTGTTCTCTGAAAGTACATTATTTGAGTGAATGTGAACATGGCCTTACATTGATATGCATATAAAGATACAGAAGAACATAACATAGTATTTTCTAATTTTTATTAAGCACTTACCACGTGCTGGACCCACCAGCCACTTTCCATGCACTTTATCATTTAAATCTCCCAACCATCCTGTGAGGAGATTGGACCATTTATTTATGTCCCCATTTTACAGATGAGACAGAGATTCTGAGAGGTCCCAGATAACATACCCAAGGGCACACAAGAAGGGAGAACTGGGTTGAACATCCAGGTATGTCTGATGATCAGCCTTATGAAAGAGGATGTGTGATTTGTGTTTAAAGACAGACACACATTCTAAGACTGGGCATTTATCATGGAGACCACATAAATAGCTGCTGCTGTCCAGGTCAGTCACTGTCTCACTGCATGATGGGACTGCAGAGGCAGTGGAGTAGCTTCTCTTCTGAGTGATGGGCTCCCTTCTTCCTTCGGGATCCGTTTACTTCAACCTCAAGGAGCTCATGGTCAGGCTGGCCAGGCTGAACCATACTGTTAGTCTGAGGTTTCCTTGCCATGGCCCATCACAGAATGGAAATAACCTCGCATTTCTTTAGTTAAAGCAAATGAAAATTTCTGTGCCTTATTTCCGCTTGGTTTTTGTGTGTTTTGTGTCCATATGTAGCTATACACATGGGCTTTTGTTTTTATTTTCCTAATGGATGAAGTTGGCATGGCAGAAGCTGAGCTCTCTGCAGCAGAGAGAAGCCTCCCGATGAATGAGGATGGTTAAATAAGAGGAGATGCTTTTCACAGTTTGTCTCAAACAATCACTTAATGGGCACAGGAAATTTCTGCGAAATGGGTGAATAGCATGGGTCCATTTTATCAGCCCCTTAATGAAGTAAAGCCTGCTGGCTTTTAATAGCCAGGCAGCAAAGAAAAAGTGGTCTTTATCCTCACACACCAAATCTGTGCATCGGCAAAGTGCAGGCCCTGACAGGAATTTCAATTATTTAATCAAAAAGAAAATGAAAGAGGTCTTAAGTGTTGTGATTTGAAGACAGCCTTTTCATAGACCAATCTAGTGTGCGCTCACATTGAATATGAAGCAAAATGGGAAGGAAATTAAGGCAGCTTCGGCTTAAATCATGTGATTGCAAATAGTAAATTAGTTTCTCGATGTTTTCATTTAAGTGTTTAAGTGGAAGGTTTTATTCCTAATGTAGCGCAGTGACACAGAAGAGAACCCTCACCAACTCCAGCTTCCCTGTCTTCAGGCGGTGATGCATTTGCCCTGGGGAGGGAGAGGGAGGAAGGGAGGCTAAGATGGATAGAGAAGGGGAAGCGAAGCCTCAGTCACGTTGAGGTGCTTTTGTTTTAAATTGCTCGCGAAGTAGCTTTCACAGCAACTCATTAATCGGGCAGATGAGTAACGTCTGTTGAAAACGTACTGAGTGAAATGCATTTAATTTGGAATGGAAATCAGAAACTGCATTAGTCAGAGCATTTAAATGGCAGCATCATCCAGTTGCCTGTTGTTTTGTTTGATGCGGCCTCACTTAGTTTGTTCTTAAGGGATAAGGATTGGTAAAAACCGGTTGGCATTGAGCTTCAGAGAAAATATGCCCTTCTGGCTTTCAAAGGCTTCTGGGTGGTTTCGCTGGGGCTTCAGCGGGAACCTGCTGGTGGGATGGGCGTGGACATCCCAGGAATCTCTTGGGAAAACACTAATTGGGTTGGGCCGAGTTGACCTCTAGCTGGTGCAACAAGTAGCTGGAGGTCATTTCTTTGCAAATGAGCATCTCTTTGTGTTTGTAATTAGCTTTGATTATTTGGCTACAGGCCCACGGCGGTGCACAGCACGAGGTCTGGCTCTGGCTCATTCTGTGGACCAACAGTGTATGGACTTTTAATATCAAATTAGGCAATAGGGCTTGGCATCTCTGAGGATTAGACCTGCCAGCACCCTGCCTGTAGCCCACAGTGGGAGGAGAGTGGTGGTGAATGTGTCTTTAAACTCGCCATTGTCTTGGTTATGCTAGGATTACTGACCTCCTTGTATGTTACAGTTTCAGTCATCCAAAGTCCCACCTCCTCCAGGAAGTATTCCTTGACTACCTCAGGCCAAGAGATTCATTTTTTTCCCCGTCTAGGAGTGCTTTTGGTCTCTGTTTCTGTGATGCTTTCTGGACACTGAATACTGAACATACACAACTTTTACTGTTGTCTAACTTTCTTTTTATGGTTGAATGGTACTTTTGTTCTTTTTATTATGGAAATTTTCAACAAATAGAACAAAGAAAACAGTATAAGGAATTTCCATGTATTGTTCACTAAATTTTACTAGTTATCAGCCTTCTGTCATTTATTTCCTCTTCCCTGCCCTGGTCTCCAAGACTTAGTTATCTTTTTCCATTATTCTAAAAGTACTTTTTATGATTGGTATGTTCAAAGCAGGATCTAATCAAGGACTACACATCATGTTTGATTTTGTGTCTTATGTTTCCAGTCCTCATTTTATTTTTATTTTCCTCATGGCATTGTCTTGTTGAAGGAAATGGGGGATTGTCCCGTGGAATGCTGAATCTCCGGGATTTATCTCACTACTTCTATGCAGTATGGTTTAGCTTACCTTTGGGTCCTTTGTATTTTCTGAAACTTAAAGTCAGATCTAAACCAGATTGGATTCAGGTTAAGCATTTGGCAGGAATATTTATAGGTGATGACAGGTGCTTCACACACCATCACAGCAAGGACACGGTTGTCCCACCATTAGCGATGTTAAGACTGATCACTGAGTTGAAGAGTTGACCGCCTGATGGCACCAATATAGAGTTATACTTCCTGGTCCGTAGACAGCAAGTAATCTGTGGGGTGGTACTTTGGTGCCATTAAAAAAAAAAATCAGTTTCCCCATTTCACAGCAAATGAAGGCCAAGAACCCTGCATTAGGAAGTTTCCTATTTTCTGCAGCACCTAGTTGTGTAACGGATATGGTAACAATTCAAAAAGTGATTGGTTTTGAGAGAATAAAATAAAAAACTTAATGAGAAATTCTGTATACCCTCCTGTGACTGATACATTGGTTAAAGAGCTCAACAACTTTTGGAGTCATGAGACACTTAACACTTCACTGGATGTGGAGAGACCCAGGTTTTCTAGCCTCAGTTCGGCCAACGATTTGTTGTGTGACGTTGGGCAAATCACTTAGCTTCTCTGGAACTGATTTGTAAAACAAGGAGTAGAAGAAGAAGAAATCTGGGACTTCCTTGGCAGTCTAGTTGTTAAGACTCTGTGCTTCCAATGCAGGGGGTGATGGTTTGATCCCCGCTTGGGAAACTAAGATCCCACATGCTGCAGGGCATAACCAGAAATAAAAAGAAATCTCTAAATTTCTACCAGCCTTAGAATTCTAAAAAATATGAAGAACTATTTGGACCAGGTGGTTGGAGCTTGCAGATCTTGGACCTACTTGAATCTGCAAACCGCTAGCCCCTTCTTGCACCACAGGTTTGTGGTATTTAATAAGCTTACAGGTTGTCATAGCAACCACCACCCTCCCCATAACTTACTATCTGATTGCCAGGTCAGCTCTCTGCCCCATCTGATAGTGAATTGGAAAGGTGACCAGGCATTGATTGGCTTTCATGCCATTTTATAAACAGTGGCAAACACTTGCTTCTTTCCCAAGCCAAGAGAAATCTTCTAGGCTTGATCATCTGAATGGCTCTTCCACCTCTGCTCTTATTTATTCACTTACTCCATAGCTGAGACCTTACTATGTGCCAGATATTGAACTCAGTGCTTGAAAAATCATTGGTCCTCCTCACTGTAGAGTTTACAGTTTAGAGAGGGAAAGATGGTGGTTTAGTCGCCAAGTGGTGTCTGACTGTTTGCAACCCCAGGGACTGTAGCCCACCAGGCTTCCCTGGGGTGGCCATTTCCTTCTCCAGGGGCTCTTCCTGACCCAGGGATTGAACAGAGCCTCCTGCATTGCAGGCAGATTCTTTACTGAGCCACAAGGGAAGCCCCTAGAGAGGGAGACAAATGATTAAAGAGGCAGTTGCAGTGTAGTGAGAAAACTATGATGATGTCAGAAGCAGGGCACCTAATTCACATGGGGGCATCAGGGAAAGGCTTCCGGGAGGAAGTGATTTGTTTTAGCTGAAAACTGGAAGCCAGCGCCAGCATGAGAGGTGGCAAGAGCCATAAATGTTCCTGGCAGAGGGGGTAAAACCTACTGCCAAAGGATTTTAAGCATGGACTAACAATCAGATTTGTACTTTTGAATCATCACGTTGGCTAGTGAAGAAAGGATTGGAGGGAGTGACAGAAGAGGGACACAGAGACTATTAGCATTTAAGATCTTGCCAATATCATGAGGTTTGAAAGTCTTAAAAGCAAATGATGTTGTATGTGTATCTTCTAAGCTACTGCTGGTCTCCCCTGATAGCTCAGTTGGTTAAGAATCCGCCTGCTATGCAAGAGACTCCAGTTCGATCCCTGGATCGGGAAGATCCTCTAAAGAAGGGATAGTCTACCCACTCCCCTATTCTTTCCTGGAGAATTGCGTAGACTGTATAGTCCATGGGGCCGCAAAGAGTCATACACGACTGAGCAACTGTCGCTTCACAAGCTACTACTGTCATGGCCGACATCCACAGAAAGTGACTAATCAACATTTGTTGGACTTCTGTTGTGGCTCAGTAGTAAAGAACCTCCTTGTGATGCAGGAGGTCATCTGCAATGCAGGAGATGGGTTCGATCCCTGGGTCAGGAAGATCCTTTGTAGGAGGAAATGGCAACCCACTCCAGTATTCTTGCCTGGGAAATCCCATGGAGAGAGGAGCCTGGTGGGCTACAGTCTAGGGGGAACTTAGCAACTAAACAACAACAACAGTACAATGCTATCAGAGAGTAAGTGCTCGAGCTATTATCCTTAATAATAATTAGCATTTTCATGAGGCTGGACAGCTTTGAAAGATCTTTTGCATCTTCATAAAATAGTCCTACAATGGGTCTCTGAGGTAAGGGACATTATCCCCATTTTGCAGATAGAGTAACTAAGCCTCTTAAAGTTGGAAGAGTGGGATGGGAAGATTTTTCACTTCATAACTTTTATGGTTTTTCACCTTGAATGATTTGGATATTTTTCCTATAGAAAAAAATAACACATAGTCTAGTTGGAGAAACAGAACATGGCAATGAAAAGAGATAAAACATATCAATGCAGTAATTAGCCTATTCTAAAAGCCCAGTGAGTGGAACATCTGCTAATACTGTGGTGCTAATACTAAGCGCTGTGGACAGGGGTAGTTTTCTGAGGGACAAGGGTATGAACTGGATCTAGATTTGGATGGAAATTTTCTTTGTAGATGGGAGGTGATATAGATGAACCTTCCTGAAAGAGACAGATGAAAGCAAGTTTTAATAATCAAGTTTTGTGAGTCTAAGACCTCAGAGTGCAAAAGAGGAGAGTGAAAAAGCTGGCTTAAAACTCAACATTCAAAAAACTAAGATCATGGTATCCAGTCCCATCACTTCATGGCAAATAGATGGGGGAAAAAGTAGAAGCAGATCAAACCCATGTCCCCTGCTTTGCAAGGCAGATTCTTAACCACTGGCCCTTCAGGGAAGTCCTTGATATTATTTTCTAAATTAACATTTTTGAACTCTGTCTGGGGGAAAGGAAGAACATGAATAATGCAGCCATCCAATAAGAAGTTGTCATCTTTCTTAAAATCATCTTCAAAGTATCCTTCTAGAGCTAAATAGCTATCCCCTACTTGGATCCAAGAGTTGACTCCACCTTATCAATACATTCTTTTTTATTTTTCTTGACAAAAAACTCTTTCTGTGATTATATAAGCCTGGTTTTGTGTAGCAACATGGTGTCAGATTCATTAATCACTCATGTCTGTGATATTGATCATTTGGGCTTTTTTATCAGCTGGTTAGGCCACCAACACCACTACCACCACCATCACCTCCATCTCTGTCACCAGCAGTAGCACCAATAGCAGGGCCACTTACTAAGCAGTAACTGTGTTAATGCTTACCAAGCACTGAGAAAAATGCATTACATATATTATCTTTTAAAATTTTAGATATAAGAAATTCCCTGGCAGTCCAGTGGTTAGGATGTGGTGCTTTTACTGACAGGGCCCTGGTTGGATCCCTGGTCAGAGAAACATGATCCTGCAAGCTAAGTGGTATACCCCCAACCCCCCAAATATCTGAGATATAATTGACATATATATATTACCTTAAATAGTCTCCATTTTACAACTGAGAACAATTGGGCTTAGAGGGATTAAACAAAATTTCCATTATCATACAGGTAGTATGTAAAGATGATGGAGCCAGATCTCTAATCTTAGTCTGCTTGACTCTAACCATGTTCTGTTTTCAACTGGCAGTGTATACTGCTCTCATCATCTTGAAGCATGAGTGTGTGTGTATTGATATTGCAAAGTTAAAACTTTAAAACAACCTTTCTGTTATTTTAAGTTCTGGTTATTACAGGTCATGATATGAATTTTATAAATTTTTTAAAGTTATAAATTGGAGGATTTATCATCCTCCAATAAGACGAATTGGGGAGATTGTCCTCTTAAATCAAGGGCAGTAGTATCAAGTTCCATTCCAGATGAGCATCTATTATTGTTTTTTAGTAATAGTAATTACTTGTCTATAGTAATGTAGTTGGAATGAACGAGTATGGACACTGGGATCAGATAGATCTGAGTTCAAATCCTGGTGTACAAAGCTGAGTGACTCTATCTAAGTGATCTTTCATTTCTTAGTATGTAAAAAGGAAGAGCTATGATACTCAGATGAGAAGGCAGAGCAAAATATGTGATAAATAATATAAATGCAAGAAATTCACTTCATTATCTATAATGTCATCATTGAAATAGTTAAAAAGCATTCTTCAAAGACTTGAAGTGACTAAATCCACATTGTACTTAATTTCTGGATGAAAGTGAGGTGTGTGATCAACTTTTTGAAATCACATATTTTATATGAAAATAGAGACTTCAACTTTTACCAAGGAATTAAAGTTTAATGTCCCTTATAGTCTAACATCAATTAAACACAACAGTGTACTGATTTGGGTCCAGTAACTTACAGAGAAAAGCTAAAATCATAATAAAAATAGTAGAGTGAATTTTGATTGGAACATTTTGGGGTTGAGGTATAATAACTCTTTTCTTTGCTATCTTAATCTTAAAATTATTTTGGAATGAATATTACATTCATACGATTCTTACAGAAAAAATACAAAAGGGCATTTAGGGGAAAACCTACTGAGGTCCCTGGCACCTCAGTCCCTAAATGCAACTAATGCTAATACCTCCTGGAGTTCCTTTTGTTCTGGGTTTGTATAATTTAGCCATGCTGCACAAATCATATCTGTTGGATAAATTTCAATGTTCATTTGTAATTTTGACATATATTACCAAATTGTTCTCCATAGAGATTGTACAAATTTGCATTCTTTGCATCAATATATGAGAGTGATTCTTGCACAGATTTGCCAACAGAATGAGTAATTAGATTTTTAAATTTTTTTTATTCAACAGGTTAATATCTTACTGTTATCTTTCATTAGTCTTGTTTTTAGTAGTATATTAGTATCTTTTAAAATGCTTGACAGCCGTTTATTTGTATTTTCTTTTAGGTGAACTCTTTCTATCCTATGCCCATTTTTAAATTGTACTCTTTTTTAAAAACAACATTTATTTTTATTTATTTATTTATAAATAAATAAATTGGTTGCGCTGGGTCTTAGTTGTAGCACACCACATCTTTGGTTGCAGCATGTGAGCTCCTAATCCTAGCATGGAGGATCCAGTTCCCTGACCAGGGATCAAAACCCGGGCCTCCAGCATTGGGAAGGTGGAGTTCTTACCACTGGGCCACCACAGAAAGCCCTTAAATTGTACTCTTGATTTTTTAAAATTGATTTGTAGGAGCTTTTTATATATAAGAAATGATCCTTGTGTCTGGGATACAAATTGCAAATATTTTCTCCCAGTTTCTTGTCTTTTTCCTTTGCTTACAATAATTTTTGTCATGCAGACTTTTTAAAATTAGTTTTTAATCAATGTTTTATTCTATGACTTCCAAGTTTTTATGTTATACACAGAATGATTTTCCCTATTTTAAGTTTTAAAAAACTTTCCCAATACTTTTCCTTCTGTTTTCTTTTAAGATTATGCACTATGTTGGTTATTGGAAGGCAAAACCAACATTATTCTCTTACAGTGACAACGTTTGTACCTCCCATGTTCTTGGTCCACCCAACTTGATTGCATTGTTAACGAGAATTTAAAGAATAAAAACCAGTTTGCTTCATGAACAGTATTCTCAAACAAAATATAAACAATCCAGCATTTTAACAAAACATACCCAATATTTAGTTTTATGAACATAGACCTTTGGGAAAATGTTTAAAAATTTCTGTACCCAATGATAGAGTTTGAAAGGATCTTATAATCTCTGATATTAGAAAATCACATAGTAAGTATTATGGTAGCAACTCATTATTTTTGAAACTGTGCATACTAATTTTGTATTGTTTAAAGTACGTTGTGCTAGTAGGTGCTAAGTATTAAATCTGACATAGAATTTAAATGGTTTAGAATGAAAGAAAAGAATACTTGAAAGGCATTTTGTTAGCTTATTAGGTTTTTCCCCCTCTGGTAATATACTTAATTTTGGGGTCTTGATGTCTTTTGGGGTTTTGATGAGGAAATGGTGGAATACTAATAAGAAACTTATTCAAACCTCATTCTTATTCTACTATATACTTCCTAGAGGATTGAGAAATGATATGTAATCTCTCATATTTCAAACCTTTAATGTTAGGCCTTTTTTTTTTTCTGTCACTTTGTGAAGCATGTTTTGAATTGAGAGGCCAAAGTCAGCACAGAAAACTTCAAGAGAGAAATGGAAGTTTTTAACTCTTTGGACCTTATCCTCAATGAGCAAACCGGACAGAGTTAGTTCTCCTTAGGCTAGGAATACTCTGATTTAAATACCCTGTCCTTGAGTGTGTTCTCACAAGAGTTCACGTCCTAATTTTCAGTGTAAAAGCATTATTTGAAGATACATTTGCAGGAAGCATTTGGTGACTCTTGTTCTTTTTCTCGGCATGTCATCCACTTTGGTAGTGCTTAAAATAAAGTACTCAGATAGAAGGTAAGTTGAAACAGACAACAAGCAATACAATACAAAATGTTATGAGTAAAGTGTGTTACTCAGATCCTTCTAAAATACATTTCTCTCTATTTTGAAGGCCATGGTATAGGCATCTTGACTAATGGAACCAGTCTCTTCCTTTGATCATCAGTAGAGTTATCTTTCTGGGAAACCAAGTCTCAGTTCAGATGACAGGTTTAGATGAGGCTGACATGAAAGAGAGAAGGTCTTTTTAATTATTAGCTCCCTGAGAAACATGCATTCTCTCTCTTTAGATTAATAATTCTTCAGCTGAAGCCATAAACAGGAGCTTGATCAGGTCTTGTGGGTTGGGGGCGGGGATTTATTTGATCTTTATTTTATTTGCTTAGATAGTAAATAGAACTGAATTTATGTGTCAGCCTGGCATACAATTACAGCCTGCTGACTCTGGGTAGATCAATTTTGGTCAAACGATAATAAAAAAATAAATGTAACGTGACTGCATTTCTTTAATCTCCTAAGGCTTGGGGAAAGCTTGCGAAGATGGGTAGTGAGTACCCTCTCAGACAGTAGATGCCCAGTGAATGCTCACAATAATAGAATATCATAGATGGATGAAAGGCAAGCATTGAGAATGTTGGAGGCTGGCTTCAACAACTGCTTTCCATTTTCTGCTTGTGAATACCTACATTGGAAAAGGGCAAAAGGAATTATGGCCATTAACTAAGTGTGTACTGCTCAATAGGTAACCACTAGCCATATGTGTTTACTGAGCGCTTGAAATGTGGCTAGTCTGAATTTTGAACAGAGATGTGCACTAAGTATAAAATACACACTGGATTTTTAAGATTTAGTATAAAGAAAGGAATGCAAAAAAACTTGATACCTATTGATGTAACATGTTTATTGATTACATGTTGAATAATAATATTTTTGATATATTGGGGTTAAATGAAATATATTACTATTTTACCTGTCTCTTTCTACTTTTCAAATGTGATAGAAAATTTTAAATTACTTATGTGGTTTGCATTATACTTTAATAGATGATGCTGGTCTGGACTTTGGAGATAATGTAAGCAATGAAATATCTCTGCTTTTAAGGGCCAACTTGCAAGCTATGTAACAATATGACTACTTTACTCCTTAGGTAGACTGGTGGGAGAGGAGAGGGGAGGGAGGCCTGTTGACTCTGGAATGCCTCTTCCTTCTGACCTGAGCCTTCATCATGCAGGCAGGCTCAGTCATTCAGCCCTATCTTTCGCAACCCCATGGACTGTAGCCTGCCAGGCTCCTCTGTCCACAGAATTCTCCAGGTAAGATTGCTGGAGTGGGTTGCCATTCCCTTCTTCAGGGAATCTTCCCCACCCAGGGGTTGAATCTGTGTCTCTTGCATTGGCAGGTGGATTCTTTACCATTGAGTCATCTGGGAAGCCCACCCTGAGCCTTATCCCAAAACTGAATCTCAGGAAGGGGCAGGGCACCTCAGGGGCCTCCTTCACCCCACTTGGGAAGTAGGATGGGCCAGACCACAGCCCCAGCATCACAGAGAAACTTGTCAGGTTTCTTCACCTCCCGATTTCCCAACAGTCTGGGCTGTAGTAACTCTATCTAAGAGGGAAAAGGAACTTTCATGGGACAAGCTCCACCGGCACAGCCTGCCCTCGTGCTGGACTCAGGCCCCAGAGCCCCTAGTGGGGTCCCAGCTAGGATTACCTGAGCACCCTGGGAGAAGGGTGTCTCCTTAATGGAACAGGGTGGTGACGGAGGAATCCCTCTCTTGGCCTCCACTTCCGATCCCCAGTTCTACCTCTGAGCCTGTGTTACTGTGGACAGAGGGTCCACTCTCTCAGTCATGGAGCTTTGCTTCCCCACACTGCCAAAAGGGGAAAGGCAAGGAAAACAGTCTTGGAGGTCCTGCCCCTTCCCAGAGCTGTCCAGTTTCCTCCCTCCATCTCTCACTTCCCAGGTTCCCAGGTTCTGTGGAGGCAGAGGAGGGAGGGCTGGACTCCTGGGGAAAAGGCCTTCAAGTGCTCCTCAGTGGTGCTGGGCTCTTGGGCAGGCAGGTCTGGTGTGAGCAGTAGAAAAAGGGGAGCCTAGGCAGGGCCTGGGGAAATAACCTTAGCTTGGAGGGAGAACAGGGGATATGAAATAAAAGTATATGAAGTAAGGAGACAGTAAGGACTGAGCAGGTTGCCTACCTCGCCCTCTCCCTTCCCTCCTTGGATCCCGTGAACATTACAGGAGAGGTGTAAGGTTGAATTCTGAGAACGGGTTTGCAGCACCTTGGCTCCAAGGTAGCTGCTATCAAATGGAGTGTTTTACTGACCCTACTCCCAAAGGACTTAAAGAAATCTTGTCATTTCTGAGGCTGAAGTTAGTCCCTGCTCCCGCTCCCGAGTGAAGCTGAAATCTCACCCTCAAGGGTGGATATGAGTCTGCGAGTCTGCTCCGTGTAGGGATGCAGTGTAGGTGTGCTGACCCAAAGGCTCTTTACAGTGGTTACTGCTGTTTGTATATGCACCATTCCCTCAATGGCCAGTATGCCTCTAGAGTCTCAGGAGACAGAATGCCTCAGCTCTCACTAGGAGCTGGTAGATGTGAGTCAAGTGTGGACCATCACCCCCACCACTTTTTCATGAAGAGTCTTCTTTGTCTTCCCCTGGACCAGAGCTAAGATCAAGCAATGACTCCCGGACGTCTGCTGTGTTCTCTCTCTGAGACCACCTGCTTTGGGGGTCTTCAGTTCTTACCATTATAAACTTTAAAAAGGTCACATTTCAGGCTCCAGGACATGAGTTCTGACTTCATTTAGAGGCTTACTTTCCAAGATCTTATTTTAAAGTTATTTCCTCTCACTCTCCTCATCTATTTACCATTTACCAGTTCATCCATATGGAATACGACGCTCCCACTTCTTGGAGCTCTGTAGTTTGGGGCCTAATTGATTCTGGTAATTAATTTGTTCTACCTGCTAGATCAGATGGAAATCCTACCCGTGCGCCCAAGGATTAGCACTTGGCTTTCTAACACCTCCTCTAATTATCTAATAGCATGGGTTGTGCGGACTCAGTCTCTATTAAAACACTTTTACTATTAGCAGTAGTGATTGGAATTGTGATGATGACTAGATTTCAACAAATTAGAGCTTAAAAATGGAGAGATGGAAGAGAAGTGGCTTCTTTTAATTTCCCTGAGTTTAACATCAATAATTAGAGCAATTTTCGGAGATGCGAGCTGAAATTACCCCTGCTGTGTTGTAGATGATCACCTTAATTTTAGCAAATTGACTCCAGGGAAATAAACGTGACAGTTTAGAAAAAGACAAGCAGAAAAAAAAAAAAACCCAAAAGATTGGGAGAGAGGGAAATGAAAGGGTTGCAAAAGGGAATGGGAGACAAAAACACAGTACAATTATTTTGCAGGCTAGGGTTGGTTGACAAGTGATGGTATAGCAGAAGTAGCAAGTCTACTTGCTGTGAGTGGAATGAAGAGAAAGTAGTGGAAATTTGAGAGGAAGAGGAGGCTGGCATTAAGTAGTAGTTCTGGACATATTTATACAGATCAGATTACTTGACTAATATAGATATAACTTTTCTCACACCACCCCCTAAAACTGAGGTAAATAATGTTATGATCATTTATTTACCTCCACAATCCATTTATCCTTTAGCCATCAACTTAAGTTGGGTCAGCAGATATAGGCTCTCTCCTCACTTCTCTTCCCCTTCTGCTATCATTGCTTTAAAGTTTTAAAGCCCAGACCCCAATGCTGAAGTACGTGCTTTATTCCTGTTGCTTCAGGGCCCTTTAAATGCCCTCTGCTCTCTAAAGAGAAGTTTGCCCGACGGTAGAGACCTTTTCTCTTTCGCTTTCTTTAAAAGACGACTGGGAGCTAGGCAGCTCCTGCAGTGGCCAGGCAGAAATTGAGGTCCAGAAACCTGGTAAGAGCAAGAATCCAGTTCTCTCCGCTCCACTCTTCCCGGGCCTGGCCGGTCGCCTTCAGCACCGCGGACAGCTCCCCGCCCCGCCCCGCTCCGCCCCGCGCCCACCGCACCCTCCCCTCTGCCTCTGGCAGCCTTGCCATTGGCTCTTCCAGCTCCCCTCTCCAAGCTGCCAATTCTCCTACACGTAGACCCAATCTACCCAGGAGCTTATCTTCTCGCCTCTCCAGCTCCGGGGGTAGCCCACGGCCGAGAAGAGAGCATTAGGGATCCGAGCTCGAGGGTGGTTGGCCCTCGACCAGGCGTGGTGAGACGCCGCCTGCTTCCTACACTTCGTCCCCGGCCCTCGCCCTGTGGCAGGAGCTCGGTTCAAGATGAATCTCAACTTCACCGCCCCTCTACACCCGGCGTCATCTCAGAGGCCCACGTCCTTCTTCATCGAGGATATCCTGCTACACAAGCCCAAGCCGCTGAGGGAGGTGGCCCCTGACCATTTCACCAGCACTCTGGCCTCCCGGGTGCCTCTGCTAGACTATGGCTACCCACTCATGCCCACACCCACCCTCCTGGCTCCTCACCCCCATCACCCACTGCATAAGGGAGACCACCACCACCCTTATTTCCTCACCACCTCGGGTAAGTAACAGGGATCTCAAGGAATGGGGAGAAAGAACAGGTCCTCCAGCAAACTCTGAGCCTGTGATGGAGCAGAGGAAAGACCAGAGCTGCCTGGGCCTGGCTTGGCAGCCTCCTTCTCTTAAGTGACAGGGGAAGAATGTTGGGGATGTAGCTGAGAACACAGGGAGCTCCTTGAGGCATGTCAACCCAGGGTGGTAACTCTGTACTTTTTATAATGAAGGAAACATGCCGAGCCAAGAAGTGGCTGTAGGTTTGGGTGATATTCTTGATGGTCAGTGTTCAGTTTTCTTTTTCTTGGTGTTGGTCACTTTGGTCCTTCTCTGTCCCCATCGGTATCTCTTTCACTCTGAGGGGGACCCCTGACTATCCCACCCCATGGAAGGGAACTCAACTTTTCAGCCCAGAAGCTCAAAAGGCTTCAGTGGGGCCAGCTCTCTCCTTCCAGGTGCTGAGCATTTGCAGATACTTCAGGGGTGTAGAAGGAGGGTTTCGGATATTGTAAGGACTGAAGGTTTGGACTGGCCTGAATAAGGGAGAAAAGATAAGAAAAAACAGAGAGAGGAGGCTGTTCGTTAACCCTCTTCACTTCCAACATCCATCATTTAATTCACCGTCTTAGGCTGGGCTGCCCTCCCCTGCCCCAGTTGCTGGCATCTCTGGAGCCCCAGCCAAAGTAATTTGATTTCTGAGGCATGGCAAAGAGCAGAGACCAGCAAAGTCTGGATGGGACAGCGATATGTGGGGGAAATACCCAGTTTTTTTCTGCCTCTCTCTGAAAGGCCACATTCACACTTTCTTTTCCGGCCTCTTCATTACAGCCGGAATAGAGTGATTCGTTGAGTACAGATGCAGAGCGCAACGGGAAAAACAAAACAATCCTGGTCGGGGTGGGGTCTGGAAAGACAGGAGACAGTCTGCGAAATCCACGACAAAAGCTAAAGCGTCTATGAAGCGGTAAAACCCAGACTTCGGGGCACTGGATTGGAGGGGCAATTATAAAACCTGCGTCCGACTTCGCCTTTTGGGTTTGACCACGGGCCAGAGACAGCTCTTTAACGCTGCACCCATGTTCCCCGCAAATGGCAAATAGTGGACAAAGCCCGAAATACGGGAACTACTTATTTTGTTTCTGCTTTTTCTCTCTGGAATCAGCCGATATTGATGTCTGTGGCGGCTGGTCCGCTTGGAGCGTCTCAGACACGGTAAAATCTGCGAGGGTCAGGAAAGATTCGAGAAGTCTCCTGAGGCAAGGCGCTTCAATCCTTCTGCGTGGGGTTGGAGGGAAAGAACGAGAAAAAGAATGAGAACCAAATCAGAGAGCGGGGTCCCCAGCGCTTCCCCGAAACTGACAGGAAACGTGCCAGACGGAAATTACCCCTCCGTTTTCGCTCAGGAAACTTCACTTGCTTCTGACTGTCCGTCTGTTCCCTTTTGTTGCAGGCGGGAGAACGGGGGCGGCTCAGTGAAGAGAAAGGTGCTTTTTAAGTAAGGTTGTGAGGCAGGATCACATTCAGTGCTTCTATCAGCCCCAGGACATCACTGATTGTCCAGAGAAGACTGGAAAGATCGGGTCGGGGTGGGTGGGCAGGAATAGCTGCTGAACCATTCGACGTTTGCAAGAATATTTTGGTAGCCGCAGCCAGGACTCCCGGAAATTTTTCTCCAAGAGGATATTTTCAAAGGCTTCCGGATCTACTTGATAATTTTCTTTTCCGTTTTACTGTTTGTATTTATAAATGGCCTTTCTGATAAAGATCTCCAAGCGCTATTCTTGCAATTTGTTCCCCCCCCCCTGCCCTGCGATTCCTAGGAGAAGCTTTGGGGGCGAAAGGGGGGACCGGTGGGGGCGCGAGGCGGAGGGGCTGTCGGGGGAACTAGGGTGGGAGTGGGGCGGGAGGCGCTCTCTGCCCACTTAATCGCTCTTCTCTCCGCAGGAGTGCCGGTCCCCGCGCTGTTCCCGCACCCCCAGCACCCGGAGCTGCCGGGGAAGCACTGCCGCCGCCGCAAAGCTCGCACGGTTTTCTCGGACTCGCAGCTTTCGGGCCTGGAGAAGAGATTCGAGATCCAGCGCTACCTGTCCACGCCGGAACGGGTGGAGCTGGCCACGGCCCTCAGCCTGTCGGAGACGCAGGTGGGCCGGAGGAGGGGGAAGCCCCTTCTCCGCTCGCTCCTCTCCCCGCGACTCCTAAGGCCTCTGGGCGGGCTGCAGAGCTCTTGAGCGGAGCGACCGGGCTCCCCTTTATTCTAGACTTCTCCAAAGACCCGTAGAGAAGACTACCGACACTTCCAGTCTCTTGTCTGAGTCACTGAAGTAAAATCTCTAGAGCGGGTTCCGGACACGGAGGAAAATCCCCTCGAATGATTCTGATGATCACGTCCTGTTTGAGAACTACCATTTCTGGGCCTTCCCCCACTGCTTTCCCATCAGGGCAGTAGCCCGGGTCAGAGGCAAAAAGCAAGGAACAAGAGGTTTCTTGACCAGAGAGAATTCCACATCCACATAAGGGTCCTCCCCGCCCCCCTTAAATGTTTCCGCAAGGCTTCATACCCACCCTCTCCCTAACACACACACACACACACACACACACATGCACGCACGCACGCACGCACGCACAAACATGAGCCGTCTTCCTATTGCCCTGTTCTGAGTGGGAGAATTGTTTTCATTTCTTCCAGATGCTTTTCACCTGCAACTTCACACCGCCTGGCTCCACTCCCTCTCCTCTATTCTCTGAAATCCAACTTGCTGTGAAAGCGCAGGCCTGCCAGGCCCCAGTGATTTTCTCTCTGATGAGAAGCAGCAAGTCTGCTTCTCTCCTCTTCCTGTCCAGGAGTCTTGCTGGACCAGGTATTTAGATGTCACAGTCAGAGAAACGTGAGTTGAACGGAGAGGAAGCTCACCCATGCAGCACTTACTGTTAGAGGTTCTCATTAATAGCAGTATTAGAATTACTGAACACACCATTTTGAGCCTCGTTGTTATTTTGGGGTAATTATTTCTGAGAGTCCTAGGATATCTGGTTCCCATTCAAGCTGACAGCTTGTGAGCCGTTCAGGTGTGACCTAACCCAAGGGTGAGACAATCAACAGCTTCTGGATAATTCGTCAGTGGGTTGAGGTCCATTTTCTTGAACCCCAGAAATCGCTTTTATCTTCGCTGAGTCTGAAGGAATGACGTGCTTTTTTTTCTTTCTCCCCGGAATCAGGTGAAAACGTGGTTCCAAAACCGTCGGATGAAGCATAAAAAACAGCTGAGGAAAAGTCAAGACGAGCCCAAAGCGCCTGATGGGCCCGAGAGCCCCGAGGGCAGCCCCCGCGGCCCCGAGGCCGCACCCGCCGAGGCTCGGCTGGGCCTGCCCGCCGGCTCCTTCGTCCTGACGGAGCCGGAGGACGAGGTGGACATTGGGGACGACGGGGAGCTGGGCTCAGGGCCGCACGTGCTCTGAGCCGCGGGGCTGGGGAGGCGGGGAGGACGCCGCGGGGCGGGTCTGGGAGATCGGCTCCTGGAAGACAAACGCTACACACCTGTTAACCCTCCAACCCGTGCGGGCCCGTGCGCCCGGCCTCCCGCCCCCTTCCCCCGCCCACCCGCCCGCCCGGCGGCCGAGCCCGCCCCGCCGGGACGAGAGTGCGCCTGCTTCGCGCGTCCCGCGCCTTCGGCAGCGTCCACGGGAGCTTGGGCTCTCGGAGCCCTAATTCGGTGCGGGGACCTCTCCCCAGCCGCCACCGCAGACCCCTCGGTCCTCGCCCTCAGCCACCTGCCCCCGCTCGTTGTCCAGGCGCTGCGGCCTCTCCACCGGACTCCTTGCCCGTCCTTGGGCGGACCGATGGGCTGCAGGTAAGGGACCGGGTGTTCCACTTACATCAACTCCGGGACAGACTCGCGCGCTGCTCGCCGCCACGCTCCCACTCTCCCCCGAATCCCCTCTCAGGGCGGCGCTTCCATCCTCTCTCTCCAAGGTTCCTCTCGAGAGCTCGGGGTTCTGCACCCGGAACGCTTTTTGAGCTTGTGGTCCCCCAGGACCCCGCGGTCTTCACTCTGGTGACACCCGGCCCCCGTGCTGGGAGGCGAGAAACTTGGGCGGAGAAAACCCATCGAGCAACTCCCGCTCCCGACCTTGTTGCGCGCCTGCCCCGCAACTCTTCCACATCCCACCGGCTATTGATATTTTAAAACTGAGTGTCTCTCGGGCTCTGTGTGGAAATGCTTTTTTCTCATTGCATTTTAGGAAAGCTTAGCAAGATGAAGCCTAAAGGAGAATGCGCATCCCCTATCAGGCGTGCCTCTTGTTTGGGGACTTTTGAGGTGGGGGCAGGAATCGGGTTGGCCCTGCCCGTCGCCCCCCTTTCCTTTCCCCAGGGAGGTCTCCTATTCTTTTACCGGGTTTGCACTCTGTAGATAATAAAGGGCTCGCCGGGCAAAACTGGGAACGAACACGAGTTTCCGGGAATCGTTTGTTACCGCGACCTCCTGCGCGCACGCCCCCTCCGCTCAGCCCTGGGCAATTTCCTGTCCTTGGCAGGAATGAGCAGGGCTAATAACTTTTACTTAACAGATTCCTATCTCCCCGACGCCGATTTTCTGTTTTGAATCGTTTAATAGTCTCGGGTTCCACCTACGTGAAAAAGGTCTCTGCAGATGGTATTTTTGACTCTCAAATGCTGAAAGGACAGCGGTCTCTTGATATTAGGAGTTTGAAATTGTGCTAAACGAATTGTGTGACGACACTACGTACCCAGTACACTTATCAGATATAGCACCCGTGCCACAAGCGACCTCAGTTTCCGACCTTCTTTTCGTTCTGGTTGTGTATTTAGGTAAAAGAGCCCAGGAAACCTGGAAAAGAGGCTGTGTCGAGTCCTGACTCTTGGGCCCTAATGACTAACGTTAATTACATGAATTACAGCTGTATGACCTTGGGTTCCATTTAATTACAATTTTTGGCTCCTTATTTCTCTAATAAGAGGATGAATCCTAAAGATCCTTCTGGGTCTAAGTTCTATGAGTCTCTGAATGTAGCAGCAGACTTTGTCAAAGTAAGCTTGTTTCGGAAAATATTAAGCAGAGATAAGTGTCAGAGTGAGACCTTTATCCAATCTATATTATTTAGGAGCAAAGCTATTGCTTTAAAAACACTAGCGTTGTATATACTATCTGGATTTTCCAAATGCTCTCTATCAGTTAACAATCGGTGAGTCTTGGCAAGAAGGGATTGTTTTTCCCTTCATAAATAAGGAAATTGAGGCTTGGCAAGGTTGAAGGATTTACTCATGAAATGAGGACTAGCTAGGAGCCAAAGCAGGACAGAAAATCTCTTCTGACTCCTTGATCACTTCTTTGCTCCAAACACTTTTTCTTCTGATGACAATGTATTGGTTGGCATTTTGCTTCTAACACTTTGTAAGGACACCCCTCTCATTTATTTAGATCTTGTAGATGTGCTACAAATGCAAGTCTAGGTTCAGATTCCTCCTCTTCCTGTTCAGAGTAACGATAGTACGTACCATAAGCAAGTTTTTGACGAATGCTTTACTTGGTTATAGAAAGAAAGCAATGTGTAAGAATGTTCTTGGTAACAGGGAAGAGAAAGTGATACTATTACACAAGGGGAAATAAATCTCAAATTCTTCTAATCCCAGGAAGAGCAACTACTAAGAGGGATTTTGGGGGGCAATCTTTGAAGTGAGTAGAAATATTGTGTTTCGGGGGGAAATAAATTAGATGGTTAACACAAACCCCCAAAGCACCAAGCATTTCTTTCTTCTCTTCACAAGAAGATGGCAGGGCTTATTTTGGGTCTAAGAGTAACAGATTAGCTACATTTTAAAGACTTTTTTGTCTTGAAAAGACAGGTAAATAGGAAACACTGTTAGCATCGGCACAACATTGCTTGACTGGAGGCAGAATGAATCCTGGAGCTAGGGAGGAGCTGTGTTTTTCATTCATGAGCATCAGACACAAGAAGATGCTCAATCTGACTCGGCCTGTTCTCCCTCTGTGGCTGTCCCTCGATGGATGGGTTAGTTGGGAAGGGAAGAGCTCAGACTTGGAGCACCAGCAGAACCTGTGGCATCATTTCCACATCAGACAGTATTCCCTGAAATTGGTGCAAACAATAGCAAAGTTCTCTTAAGTTTTTCTTTCCTTTTTCTTTTTTTCCCCTTTTTTATGCACAGCGAGTTAGTGATGATGGTAGAGGATAGACACAATTTAGTCTCAATTTAATGTAACATGATAGCACTTTTTGTTTTTGGCCTTCAATACTGATCAAAGCCTCCATAGGCTGAAAAGATATTTTGTCTGAATTACCCATGCTTTTGCTTCAACTCAGTTTCACTTGGTGGCAAAGATCTGACAAAACCACACTCATTATGATGTATTAAAGAGAGACATACACAGATCTGGTTCTGAAGGGTCAAAACCATCTTAAAATGGCCCTGGTGGACAAGTCATCCTACTTGTAATCCTAAATGTAGTAAATAATTTGTTCAATATTTGTTCTCAATGTTGTTTCTGATGGACTGCATTTCAAGAGGAACTCAATATTTCTACTCACATGACATAACGCTAGAAATTGACAATAGGTCACTTAGCCTAGTATTAGCTGATAGTGGCACTAAGAAGTGATTAATTGAAATCCATGACACCACTTCAAAACATAGAGGACTGGCTTTTATCGATGGATTTGATAACTAGAGATAAAGACGTATGAAGGCACAGAGCAAGCAGAATGCTTTCTGGTGCTAAGAGAAACGTGCAATAAACATATTTAATTGATTCAATAACTTCCTGGTCTTGAATTGGGCTCAGTGTGTGTGCAAAAATAATGAAATATATTATGTTTTTGGTATCACATTTTTAAAGAGGATATTGACAAGCTAACATTCATCCAGGAATGAATACAGGAAACTAGATAGTAAAAGATATAGGAAACAAATAAGTGTGAACTTTTTAGCTTGGCGAAGCAAAGCTTTCAGGAGGCTTGGGAGAGGCTGTGTTAATTGTGTTTCAGTGGCTACAGAGGGATTATATATCATGAGGGCATGTCTAGTCTGCTCTGCTGGAGTGGGCAGAACCAGAGCCAATGAGTGGTTCCAGGGAAGTAGATCTTGGGACGATATTTGAGTAACTTCTATAAGACATATATTGTGTTGTTCATCAGTAGAACAGGCTAAGTCCACAAAACACAATACTTTTCACTAGAAAAGTGTGATCAGAAGCTGGCAAGCAAAACATTTAAAATTATTTGTCATCTTACTAAGAATAAGATTTTAGTTCATACACTCTAAATAAATAGAGTTAAAAAAAATGAGAAAAAGAAGAAAGGATATTCATTTATTCATTAAAGAAGTCCCAGAACCTCACTCTAGAAAGTAAGTAAAAACTAAGTTAAAGACAAAAATATAATCAGGAAAGAATTGTCAGTATTACATTTGACAAAATCTAAGCCCTTCATTTTATAAAGGAAGACATTAAAATCTAGATATAAGAATTATGGGCCAATGTCAAATAGACAGTGGTGGAATTAAGACTAGAAATCAATTTTAATTATACCTTACCACTAATTCATATTGTGATAAAAGTGGCAGTGGGGCTATTATCACTGTATTATAAGGAGGAAAGGATTTTGCATAGTAATTTTAGATGCAAAATTTAAAAAAATAGCTGGAAATTATCTAGCAGATTCTTAGATCAATTTATGGTAAACCTAATTAAGAGCAATCTGAAACCTAAATTGACATTCCTAGGTGGTACCTTGTCCCTTAGCCCTGTGTTTTATCCAACCCACAGGTGAATAACGATTTGCTGGGATGTTTTAGAAGATGTTTGTGTATCCAGTAGGATGAGCTCGATGTATCTAAGCTGTTTCAAATCCCCATTCTTTTCTAAAAATTTTGGCCTAAATCTCCTTTAATTACAGACAAAACAACTGAGAGAGACTGACTTGCCTCATGTTATACAGGCTATTAACTTGGTAAATTACAGAATTAATACATGCAGAAGTCAGAGAGCATTCCAGTAAATATTTAGGAGTGAGATAAAAATTTGAAATGACTTTCATGTTTTCTCTTCAGTTCTCTCTGTTGTATTTTCTAGTTTTAATCCTGCCTCCCACAGACAGATTTCACCTCTCAGAATTCCCGGTGTGTACACTGGGTAACCTTCCTTCCGTGATTTTATTTTTGTTGTTGCTCAGTTGCTAAGTTGTATCCAACTCTTTGCAACTCCATGGATTGCAGCACTTCAGGTTCCTCTGTACCTCCACTGTCTCTCAGGGTTTGCTCTGATTTATGCTCATTGAGTCAGTGATGCTGTCTAACCATCTCATCCTCTGCCACTCCCTTCTTTTGCCTTCAATCTTTCTCAGCAGTTCCAGTCTTCTCTTATTACTCTTTGTATTACTGTGGAACCATATCTGATTTGGCCACTGGCTACATGGCTTAGAGACTTCAATTCTAATCATTCTTTTACTAATGATTACTTGGCATCTGTAAATTATTACTTTGCTAAAATTTTTTCTTACTTGGTATCTGAAAAATGGGGAGAGTACCCTGTAAATCAGTTGAGAATGGGAGAGGATGTGAGATAAGTTTTAAAAATACATACTGTGGTATCTTGGAAGAAATGTGCTAGAGAAAGGTGATGAATTACAACATACCTCTGAGGACGGGGAGGCCTGGGATGCTGCAGTCTATGGGGTCTTGAAGAGTTGGACGCCACTTGGCAACTGAACTACAACATACATTGAAGGTATCAGTTTGGTCTTTGATACTGAACTTCAGAGGACATTGGCTGTAGCAATATGGTTACCAAAAGGTCAGTATTAGTTTTGTGTGCCATTACCATCATTAAAAAGGGGATATTATGTCTCTTTCCAAGCAGCTGTTTTTTTTATAACTTCATCTTAATTTCTGTCATTGACCTCATGTGTGGACCGAGAGGATCAGACAGCCTGGATGAAATAGAAAGTGTCACTGGGGATGCTTTATCCAGAATGCTCCTTTCCCTCCCCTTTACCTAGCCCAGCCCCCTTCTGTCCCAGGTTTCTGTTATCTCCTTTAGTGACAGACATGATGCTATGTAAGGAGGGAAGTTAGAATTCAAATTCATGGGAACCCTCTTAAGAGAGAAAGAATTGCCTGTGATTCCAGTATAGGGATCAAACTGCACCCCTGCAGTGGAAGCATAGAGTCCTAAACACCAGACCAGCAGGGAAGTCCCTGCGCATGTATTCTTACCGTTTCATTTTCCTGAACCGATCTCTCCTGCAGCCTCTAGCCTGTCCACTCTGGATTCTGTGTCAATGCATCTTTCTTCCCCTTCATCCCGTGGTTGCCTTTCACTTCATTCTTGTTTCCTCTTTCTTCCTCATTCTTGATTTGCTCTTAGTTTGGTGGAGCACAGACTCCTCTAGCTTCCTGGTTGGTATGTGAAAGGTCAATGTTTTGAGATCATTCTTGTGTAAAAATATCTTTATTCTGGTTTCTTAGTATTTTGGGTGAGTATAGAATTCTCAATTGGAAATCATTTTGACTACGTTTGAATAGTTTTGAAAGCATCATTCATTCGTGTTTTAGCTTCCAGTTACTGCTGTGAAGTCTAATGCCATTTTGATTCTTGATATATCCTGTTTTATTTATTCGTTTTCCTCTTGGGAAACTTGTAGGGTCCTCTCTTTGGAGCCAGTGTGCTGAAATTTTACAGTGATATGCCTGTGTTGGAGGTCTGTTTTCACACACTTTTTCAGATGCTCAATAGGCCCTTTCAATATGGAAACTCATTTTTTTTTCAATTATGGGAAAATTTCTTGAATTTTTTGATGATTTCACTTTTTTTTCTATATTTGTTCTTTATGGAATTTTGATTTTTTTCAACCTTCCAGATTTATCCTCTAAACTTATTCCTTTCTCTCCTACTTTTCTATATTTTTGCCTTTTTTTCTCTGCTTTCTGAAAAAAATTCTTCAGTTTTACCTTATAACTTTTGAATTTTTAATTTCAGCTATCATTTTTCTCTCAAGATCTCTTTAATTTCCCTCTCCTTTTTAGTGGTATGCCAAATAATACCTTCAGATATTTGGAAAACCTTGATTGTCTGCTTATCTTTAAGTAGGAGAAACAGAAAGCTGATAGGAAGCTCCGAATACCCAGTGAGACCTGCTGGCTGTGAGCTCTCCTGTAGGATAACATGGTTGACTCCTTCACTTGGAGAACCTCTGAAGTCAGAATCTTTAGCTCTTTTCTTCGGGGCTGGTCAGATTCCCAGAGAAGAATTTCCACATCCCTGCCTGTAGGATGAAGGCCTAACTTTCTGGGAACCTAGTGGCAAAGGAGGAGCAGAGGTCTGTGTATTTAGAACACCTGTGCTCACTGTTGACTCTGTTCTTGCGGTGGTGCCTCCTAACAGCCAGCTCCTGGGACACTGTCCTACCCTCTGCAGGGGGTCCCAGCAGCCTTTTACTGGGGTGGTGGAGGGTCAGTCGTCCTCCATTTCGCCCCACCCCTCCCCCCTACTTCCGGTGGTAATTGACACCATCAGTTCCTGAGCATTTGAGGGCATTCTGTAGTATAAATCAGATTGATTCTTGGATTTCCCCATTGCTTGGTTACGATTTCTTAATTTTCGAGGCTTTCAATTACTATTATTATTTTACAATCTATTCATCTCCTTTTTAGTTTTAAAAAAGTTGCTACTGATATCCCTCTTCCTGTTCTTATATGTTTATGCCTTTAAAAAACAAAAAGCTGTTACTGTGATTTTAGTGGGAGCTTGCCAAAGGAGTGAAACAGATATGCATATGGGCACGTGTGTGTGTGTGTGTGTGTGTGTGTGTGTTCAATCTACTGTAGTTATCCAGAGTTCTCATAATTTGAATTTAATGTTTGTTTATTCTGGCTTTTACCATGAAGGTGCTGATCTTTTATCTTGATGTTTCTTTTATGTAACTGAATTTGTAAAATTCAGGAGTCGAATTATCATTACAACAGACTAAAAGGCTGACTTTGTTGCCAAAGCACAGAATAACCCCTCTTATCTCATATACAGTACTGTAGTATCAATGGCTTGGGATCCACCCATTTGAAAGCACTGGAAGTTAGTCCTTAAGAATTTTTGTCTGTGAAAGGTCCTGAATAGTTTTACAGGATATTCTTAGAAATTTCAAGGTGAAGGGATTTGTTATTTCATTTTTCTTGATCTCAGAGTAATTTGAAACCTGGGTCCCTGATCTCTGAATAGAGAAACAGAAAAGATAGAGACAGCAAAACAGAGCCACAGACACACACACATGCACAGGCTCATAAAGAGAATGATGCAAACAGGACAGGGAGGATTGGAAGGTGATCAATTAAGACATTAAGTGTTTTGTGACACACGGACGAATCTACATTTTGCCCTGATAACAAGGCCATCAGCTCATTTTCAGAGGGCTGCTGCCTTCTTCAGCTCAGTCCTCAGATCAAAGCAAAACTGTCTGCTTGCATTTTCCAATCAGAATGGGCATGCTAATTTATACTCCTTAATGTGTGATGGTAAGAGACCCCTTCAATTAACTGAATTCTATAGCTGGCAAAATAAAAGGTATACAAAGAGGCGCAGGCTGGAAGAGCCGAAATTCTCATTAAATCAAAAGGTCCAGTATTCATTACCTCGTGCATCTGAGGCTAAACACTAAATATGGGGATCATCAAAGGAGGTTTAATGGGTTAAATTGAGAATATAATCTAATTAAAACATTAGACATGGCAAATAGTTCTTTGATACTCATCTAAAGGTTTCATTAAAAATGGGTGCTTGAGGTTTGTATGCTAGATTATCAATTTTAAGTAGAGACAGCATCCTTGGTACTGCTTCAAAGTGTCACCATTGTGTGGGAGCAGGGAAAATGGGAAAAGACATCGCTGCCAGGTGATGGGTTGGAGATCCAGGGTAAGGCCAGTCAGGTTTCATGAGAGTGATTTCTATCACTGTCTGGATGGTGAAAAAGAAAGTGTAAGGATTAATTTAGGAGGCAAATTTGCCACAGATGAAAGAGTACATTTGGGGCCCAAATTATTTAGTGTAGAGATCTACAGGGATTTTACTCACTGGACATTCATTTTCTTTTCTTCTTCCTTCTCCTGTATAAACAGCTTCCCAAAGGATAACTGTTACACTTGGTGGATTTTAAATTTCTGAAGGTTATTTCTCCCACTGTCAAATTTGTGCCCTTAGGATACCTACTGTTTAAGCATCTCTTGCAAACGCTTGGGACTCCAGCGACAAGAGGTGCTCTGAAAAGCCAGTCTGGCAGCCTCCATATCTGGTCGAGTCTCTCTGAGCTGTCAACTCATTAAAGAAAATTTCTGACATCTTATCAGATATTTCCAGGGCATCACTAAATGTATTTGCCTGAGATATTCACATCATTGTAATCCTCTCGACCTGTTAGAGTTGTTTAATAGCAGAAGACCATTTATTCAGCTTATTGAAAATTAATTACTTACATGGCTCAGGTTTGCAAGGGTACAATGAAAAGCAGTGGAGAGGCAGCAGGGGAGATAAACCTTGCCCGCCGAATTCTTTTTTCTTCTCTTCATTTTACCCAAAGAGGCCCTATATTGAGTGGTAGAGCGAGCTGAAAAATCTGTGCATTTTGCATCTTATTGCACCTCACACTGTGATATTTTCATAACCTTTGGGGATAGCCTCAACTTTCCAGATATTCCCATAAATCAAAATCAAGTAACAAAACAGAAGAATGGGAATCTTTAAGATGGATGGGGAAATAAAATGAATAAATGAAAGAATGAATAAATTGATGAATGAAAGAAAAATCTGCTATCCAAACCCTTTTGCTTTCCATCGAATGGATGTTTGCCTAGGAAATGGAGACATTTTATGTTTTCTCAGTACCTTTGTAAGAAAGATGTGTGGTTTTGCTTAATGAAGTGGGGGAGTAGAAACAAATACTGTACTTAGTCTAGAGGTTGTGGGTTGAGGGGACAGTTCTGAATATCAGATTTTTAGCTACTCTGAGATTCTACTTCTGTATGCTTTAAAAAGTGGAATGAATATCTAAGTAAAAATGTTATTAGAATACATATTTCTCCTTTTTTTGCCTTTATAGTACAGAAATTTTGTCTGACAATGTAGAAAGTTTCTTATAATCAAGGATATAGAATGGGAGTGATTCATTGGATAAACAAAATCTGCAGTAATGAAAAAACATCACTTCGTGCTATTGTTTCAAATTCTTTTTCACTAGGAAAACAGCTAAGCAAATGGAGCACTCATGTATCTTTTTGTCTTTCTGTTTTTACCCATTAGGAATAGAAGTTATGAAAATATGGTTAGCATTAGGGAGAAGTCGTACAGTCCTCCTTTAGAATACCTGAGAGTTAGATGAAGTGTATTATTGTTGTTCAGTTGTTAAGTTGGCACTCGACTCTTTGTGACCCCACAGACTGCAGCTCGCCAGGCTCCCTTGTCCTTCACTATCTCTCACATTCAAGGTTTATTCTTGATAGGAAAAGATAATCTTTAAAAAGACATGTTTAGGAAAGCAACTTTAATTTTTCCTTAAGAACTTTATATTTTCAAGTGCAACTTCTAATCTAATGGTAATACATGTTTGGAAGCACATGTTGGAGAGAATTAGTTAAATTTGTCCTGATATGTTCAGACTGTCACCCAAATTCAATTCATTTTTTATGCAATTTTTCAATCAGTAATTAAAAAAGAATCCCTCCTGAGTTTTTCCTGTCTGATATTGTAGACCATTTGCGATCAACTCAAAGTTCTCAATTAGCTCCAGTGTTGTTCTAATTACTGGATGTGTTTTCAAACAACTCCCAGCTAATAACTGTTGGGATGAAGAGTCATTTTCTCACTACAGAATAGGCTGTGCATGTTCATGTTTGCTGCGATGTTTTGACAATGATTCATTAACCAATAATAAGGCCCCAGTTGGAACCATTAGACTTCGGTGCTTTTGCTATGCTTACCTTTTATTTTATTCCTCAATATTGTCTTTTCTTGAGTTGGTTTCTAGATAACTCCCAGGAGACTCCTTACCATACAGAACAATATCATGAAGACAGCTGTCACTAAATTCAGCTACTTGTCCAAAAGCTCCCTCTAGGAGGGTGCTCTTGTTGGAAACTCAAGATGGAGAAACGTCACAAAAGGAGCTATAATAAGAGAGCATACATGATTTAAAGGTCCTTTATTTATACCAGCTCATAGAGATTAGGCAGATCAGGCATTGTGTCTTTCAATGGCTTATCTAACATCTGGTCAAATCCAGGCCCGCCATCATTATATCACTCAGGTTTATTTACAGTTTCTTGCCCTCTGGAAGGCAGATTCTTTTTATTTCCTAAATATATGAAATAGACTATAGAAATTGATTACTGATCCACTTGGGTCTATAGAAGATCAATGTTATTGGTACAATTTTCTGGAAAGGAGGAGCCAACAAGTGTTTGTCATTCACTGTTCTTGCAGAATTTCTGTCCTGTCCTGGTGTCATGACATTCTGCTTAGACATTAGAGACATTCTGCTGGATCTTGCGGTTGTGGGATGACTTGGGGTCAGATGAAGCCTATTTTGAGCTATTCTTTGATTTCAACCCCCAAACTTACAACAAATATGTTCTTTAATTCTTTTTTTAAGCTAAAGTCATTTTAGATGCTGTCACTTTCCGTATTTGGGTACAAAGAACTTCAAAAACCAAGCATTCCATTTTTTAATATTTATTTTTGGCTGTGCTGGGTCTTTTGTTGCTGTCCAGGCTTTTGTCTAGTTGCAGAGAGCAGGGGCTACTCTCTAGTTGTGGTGTGTGGGCTTCTCATTGCCATGGCTTCTCTTCTTGGGGAGCATGGGCTTTAGAAACGTGGGCTTCAGTAGTAATTGGGGTACACAGGCTCTAGAGCACAGGCTCAATAGTTGTTGCTTATTTTCACAGGCTTAATTACTCCAGGGTATGTGAGATCTTCCTAAAGGCGTTTCTCCTGCATTGGCAGGCGGATTCTTTACCACTGAGCCACCAGGGAAGCCCCTGTGTACAAAGAATTTTAATTGTGCTAGGGTCATACTTACTGGATGGTAAAGTCTTGCCTTGGATATAAAGTCTCTGGGAAATGTTGTTTGATATCAACTGATTCATTGAACCTGCTTCAGTGGAGTGTGGGTTCTAAATGGCATTGATATGTGTGAAGGTGCCTGAAGGATTTAATGCTTAGGCTGAGAGAGATGCTTAGGGGAGGTTTTTAAATGTTCTGGGGAAAAAAGAAAACTGTAATAGCATCTCATTTATTGGTCAACATTTGAGTTGCATTGTAGATGTCTCTTACAACTTTATCAATGTAGTCATGAAGTTGCCAGATTGTGCATGTTAATAATGCAAGATAGGTAATAATGCATATTTCTAAAAATGGAACTGAATATTGGAAATTCATGTACCAAATTGAAATATATAGCTAATTCCTCTTTGCTCACACAGAGAAACAAGAACTCTTTTTCTTCCCACAAGCAATTGGGAAGAAAGTGCCAGCCTTGCTGTTCAAAGACTGGAGGTTAGACCTGCCTGCTCTCCCACTGTAGGACTAAAGGGCTTCAGAGTCACACCCTTTCTTGATCATCATTGCCTCTTCTGAAAAATCGACATTTGAACAAGATAAATCCCTTCCAACCTCTAAATTCCTTTAAGATAATTTAATAGAAATGCAACATATAAATAACTTACCCTGTCCCTTTATATATGGAAATGTCTTTATATGCATTATTTCCTTTATCTTCCAGAGCAAGTTTAAATTTATGGCCATTTAGGGAAAAAATCATTCTAGCTCATGTTTTTAGAAAAACCTTTCAACATGTATCCTGAAGGATCCACTTCTTTTATAAATACATTTTAGGAGCAGCTTGGGCTATGATTTCCTGAACTAACTCCTCATATATGCTCTGATTTCCCCAATACTGCTGAACCAGGATGCTCCAACTTACTGTTTATCTTCAGATACTTGTTTTCTTTCCAGACCTTCAATTCTGTTTCGTCGGAAATTAAATTTTGTACAGGCAGCCTTTCTACCACATTGTGGTATATGCAGATGTATACAACATAGGAATAAATCTCCAAAGCTAGTCCTTATGCCACCTGTAGAGAGAAACAGATTTGCCTGGAGAATTCCATGAACAGAGGAGCCTCGCGGGCTACAGCCCATGGGGTTGCAGAGCCGCTAAGTCTCTTCAGTTCTGTCCGACTCTGCAACCCTATAGACAGGGGCCCACCAGGCTCCCCTGTCCCTGAGATTCTCCAGGCAAGAAAATGTGTCCGTTTCTGGATATATAGCCATCTAAGAATGCAGTGCTCACCTAGAACAAGCAAATCAGAAAAATTAAAATCTCCAGTAAATTAAGACCTGACAGGGACTTCCCTGGTAGTCCAGTGGCTAAGAGTCCATGCTCCGAATGCAGGGGTCATGGGTTCAATCCCTGGTCAGGGAACTAGATCCCATGTGCCACAGTTAAAAGATTCTCCATGCCACAACAAAGATCCTGAGGCTGAAACTAAGACCCCATGCAACCAAATGAACAAATAAATATTAAAAAAAAAAAGACCTGAGAATTTTACAATGTGTATTGAGTTTCAAAAGATTTTTTAAGAAGTAAAAAAAAATATTTATTAATATTGATATTCAGTAGTACAGAATGGGATGTTTTTGTATGAAAGCACACACCTGAGGATATTTTAAGATATTTGTGATGGCAAGATGGTCAGCACATTTATAGACTTGAATAAGTAGCTTTGGGAACACGTGTCTCAGAGTTGCCTAACTTGAACATTCCTGGACTTGGTAGATTTCTGATTAATGTCTTGATGCTCTGTTAGGACAGCACTGAGATCGGTTTTACTTGAGTGAGCACATCTAGAAGCACTTTCATTTAAAAGATTTTATCCTTTAAAATGTTGAGAGATTTTAAAATATTTTGGAAACGACATCTCAAAATTTACCTGTGTTTAGTCTTATTTGAGTTCTTTCCAATAGAAACCAAAGTGTTCATACTTTTTTTTTCTTACTTATCAGAAAAATGAGAAATAAACGTAAGTAAATACATTTATTTCTGGGTAACTTCAAGAGTTTCATTATGCTGAGAAAGGGTAGCCATCATTTTAGAAATTAGAAGAGCTGATAGAAAACTAGAAGGTTTTATCGCCTAGTTCTTAATTCAGCCTCAGTTTTAACTGATTTTGAAAATAAATAATTAAAATAGTTTTTCTTCCTGGAAAGTAAAATATGGCACCATATTGTAATTAGGGCTCCATATTTTAAATCCTGTACAAAGCAAACATGGACTGCAGTTAGATGATGGTGCTAGGTCATCACTTAACATAGAACAGTTAAAGTTGAAGTTTCTCTCCTCCATGTCCATTCCCCGGGTGTCTCTGGTCTCCAACACATAAGTTGTCTATACAATGTGAAGGACTTTAAAAGCAGCCACAGCCTGTTTTTCCCTTTCGTGTCTGTTCTGCAGCACTTCCAGCAGTGAGATTTCGGGTAAGGTGTCTTCTTTTCCAGCATGGGTTGGATTTTTCTTTTCTTTAAAGGCTTGATCACTCAGATTTGAAGGTTTGGGTTTGGGGATGGTCTTAGCATATTCCAAAGCCTAAAAGCATATAAAAGTTTATTTGAGATGGGAAGGGAGCCTTGGATTCCTTAAATCTAGTCTTAGAAAAGGTTTATTGATAATATAAATGGAGACTGTTGCTACAGGTTATGTACTAAGACATGGGTGGAAATGGAGACCAAATGGAAAATACAAGTAATGCAATATAACACAGAGTTTAACTAAAATTAGCCATGTAACAAAATGCTATGGAAAAAAAAAGAGTTTAAGACTGATACATACAGTTGTGCCTTTGGATGGATGTTTTCCTTATAAAACTGAGTTTTATTCAAGTGCTTGAAAATAGATTTCTTATGTGTTTGATCTATTTAGCTTCTGGCAGTCTTATTAAAACCAAACCTCTATTAAGGAAATATTAACAGACCTTTCCATCCAAAGAGGACTTGTTACAGCTTGAGACCAAAGACATCACTGTAGTTGAGATAAAATTGAGCCTCCATTATTACACCAACTTTTCTTGTTTCTGGCTCTTAGACCTCTAGCAAGTATTCTTTAGAGGTTGGAAATTGTTATTTCTTTTTTTTAGTATACCTATAGAAACCTGGATACTGAAAAAATGCAGTCTTTTATTCAGGACTGTCAGTTCTGAAAGGCATTCCAATAAAAATGAGATCACTAAATATGATTTCTAAATCTGCCTTTATATGTTTTAACACTTTTTTAAAATTAAAAAATTGAAGTATAGTTAATTTACAATGTTATTTTAGTTTCAGGTATATAGCAAAGTGATTCAGTTTTATATATATATACTTTTTCAGATTCTTCTCCATTATAGGTTATTACAAGATACTGGATATAGTTCCCTGTGTATATAGTAGCTCCTTGTTGTTTATATATTTTATATATAAAACTGTGTATATGTTAATCCCAAACTCCTAATTTATCTCCTCTTCCTAGTTTTACATTTTAGTAAGAGTTTCCTGAGATTTGGAATGGGGATAGATACGATATATGTAAGTTCTGGAAGGGGAAAAATTCCCCAAACAGAAAAACTCCAGACTTCACCGTGTGTGTAGGTGACTTCTGTTGGAATTTCTAATTATAGACTTGCTGCCTTGAATTTTTTTCATGAAAAAATAATGGTTTGGAGAAAAAAGAAAAAGTGCCACCATGGAAACTCAATCGTGAGGACTGAGGTCTTCAAGGTCTGAAGAAGAAAGGCAATAGATAGAAAACATGAGAGTCTGTGAAAGAGAACACGAAGTACAAATACCTAAAAGCACCAAAGGGTCACTTGTCCCTCATGTAAAGGGTCCCACGACCTTGCTGGGACTGAGGCAGAGACTTGTACTGCAAAGCTCGGTGTCCCCATAGAATGTATTTCATTCACATCACAACTTAGAGTTGGATGACTTCTGAGAGGGAGAACATTCTGTATTCTATGAAATCATTTTTCTTGGGTGGTTGTTCAGTTGCTCAGTCATGTCTGGTTCTTTGCCACCCCATGGATGGCAGCACACCAGGCTTCCCTGTCCTTCACTGTCTCCCAGAGTTTGCTCAAACTTATGTCCATTGAGTCAGTGATGCCATCCAACCATCTCATCCTCTGTCGCCCCCTTTTCCTGCCTTCAGTCTTTCCCAGCATCAAGGTCTTTTCCAATGAGTCAGCTCTTTGCTTCAAGTGGCCAAAGTATTTTCTTAGGTAGAAGAACCTATATTGTACCATCCCTTAGGAAAAATGTAGGGAGTGAACTTGAAACAATGAAGGACTTTCCTCTGACACAGGCACCCAGAGATGGCAAGAAGATGCTAATTTCTTAAAACTTATTTAGTGGTAGAGAAGGAAATTGATGGTTAATCAGGATTACTAGTTTCTTTTAGAAAGAAAACCACCTAAGCATTCAATTTTTCTGTAACAAACTCGAAATACTAGGAGGAAAACACATGGAGGACTAAAAAGAATAGTGACCCTCAGGGGAAAAAAGACTAAGCTTCCAGCAGCATATGTGGGTGTATCACTTTTACATCAGTATCTCTGAATGACGGGGTGCTGCAGGAATGCTGGGAGCTAAAACATCCTCTGTGTTCAAAAGATGTGGGGAATTTAAGTCATGAGGTCACAGAGGTTTCCTTTTAATTCTAATTGAAAAGAGAACTGCCTTGGTGAGAGTTTCTTACCTTCTGCCGCGGGACAGCAGATTTATTTTCAGTTTTTGCTGTTTGTGGCTTTGAGGGGATGGATAGTGCCTTCATGTTGTATTCCTTCACTTGTTTTGCATATTCCTTTTGCTGTTTTAATTTCTGCATCTGTTCAGAGAAGCACGGTGAGGGTGACTCACAGGTCCTGCTAGATCACTCTGTTCTCTATTTCCAGTGACACTAGTTTTAGTGAGCTGGGCATACACTATCATTAGCACAGGGGAAATGAGATTACCCCATGTGACAGCAGTGAAATGGTTAAATTAATGTTTCTCCTAGAAATCATTCTTTCTCAAGGGGGCACTAATATACCCAGTGTTCCCCTAACAGGGGCTAAATCACATTCAGCCTCTGCTTTGTTGCGTTTACCCAATTTATTTTCATTTTTGCTTCCAACTTTGAACTCTACTCTCTTTTTATGCCTTGAGTGCAACTGCAGTGAAAACACATTAAATGAAGATCTCCTTTCACTAGAGGAAAGAGAATAAAGTGGATGCACTTTTCTTGGGTTGGGAAACTCTTACCCTGAGTGTCTTCTGTGTAGCCACTCTTCAGTATTATAAAGATAATTCTATTGGGAAAGACCAGCAACCACGTAACACACACATCTCTCTTCATGGGCACATGTGCCACTTTTCTGTTTGGGCCTTCGAAACTGACTTAATAGGACATTGGCTGAGTAATTTTATTTCATGGTAGAAGGAGTGCCCGGGGCTTATTATTAATACCAGTGCTATTTCAGAGGGGTCTCTATTCAGAAGGAGGTGTTTGAATTCGAACTTGGTTCCGCGGGTCTCTCTATACAGTTCTGCTGGAAGACAAAGGGCAGATTTGAGCCTGGAAATGATGTAGATACCTCCCACTCACTTTGTCTCTGATGGACTCAAGGTCAGGTCCGAGGCCTCCAAGTTTCATGTCTCTGTTCTGATAACCTTTCAGCTTGGAGCTCTTGAAAATACAATCAAAGAGAGTTTCTTTTAGAGACTTGTATGTTCCCTCCCTCCCCTTCCAAGCTGTCATAGCCACGTGAGAAAGGGGAGAAGCGAAATGAAGAATGGTGGCTTGCATGGACCTTGGGGGAGTGGGTGTGTCCTGACAGATCTTCCATTTTAATGGTTGTCATTGATAACAGTGTCCTTGGTAATTTGTAACTGGTGGGCTGACATGTGTGGACTTTTCCACTTCTGCAATAAAAAACACTGAACTTCTGAAAATTATAAATAAAAAATTTCAAGTGAGTAAAGTGCTGCTTTGTTATTAACTTTTTTTTAAACCTTTTTTCCTATATTTTTAGTTTAAATATTTAAAAACAGTTTTACAATGTTGTGTTGGTTTCTGCCATACAACAACACAAATCAACTCTAATTATACATACATTCCTTCCCTCCCTAGCCTTCCTCCTCTCCCCCATCCTCTCCTTCCAGGTCATGACAGCACCAGACTGGGCTTCCTGTGCCACACAGCAGCTTCTCACCAGCTGTCCATCTTATACCTGATAGTAGATATATGTTGATGCCACTTTCTCCCTCCCTGACTGCGTCCACATATCCATTCTCTACATCTGTGTCTCCATTCCTTCCCTGAAAATAGGTTCATCAACATAATTTTTCTAGATTCCATATATATGTGTTAATATACTCTATTTGTTTTTCTCCTTCTGATTTCACTCTATAATAGACTCTAGGTTCATCCACCTCACTAGAACTGGCTCAAATTCATTCTTTTTTATGGCTGAGTAATATTCCATTGTGTATGTGTACCACATCTTCTTTATCTATTCATCTGTCAGTAGACACTTAGGTTGCTTCTATGTCCTGACTATTGTAAACAGTGCTGCTTTGAACATTGGGGTACATGTGTCTTTTTCAATTATGGTTTCCTCAGGGTACATGATTAGTAGTGGGGTTGCTGGGTCATAAGGCAGATTTGTTATTAATATTTTTAACATGACAGACACACTCCTACTTTGCTGCTACTGTGACAAGTATGTCTAGTTTTATACCATTCACTGAACCAAATGATCTCCCTGGAAGAAGTTATCTATCAATAAATGACTCGGGTAAGCACACTGCTTCGAAGGGAGACTGCCCTGTATGATGTTAAGATTCAAAAGAATGGAAACATGTAAAACTTGAGTCTAAGGAAGACCCACTGAGAAATTCATTGTATTCAGTGTGAGTCTGGATATTTTGAAGGATACAGGTAATTTTGCTTCCCTTGTGTCTCAGCTGTTAAAGAATCCGCTTGCAATGCAGGAGACCTGGGTTCAATCCCTGGGTTGGGAAGATACCCTGGAGAAGGGAAAGGCTACCCACTCCAGTATTCTGGCCTAGAGAATTCCATGGACTGTATATAGTCCATGGGATCGCAAAGAGTCGGACATGACTGAGCAACTTTCACTTCACAGATGATTTTATATGATAACTATTATCCCTATTGCATATTTAAAGGGACAATACAAAACAAGGCCATTTAATTATTAAATCATGACACTTGAGCACAGTAGTAGGCAGGAAAAAGACTAAGGCGCTCCTGACTGTAGGATAGATTGAGATTTTCCCCAAATTCCCGCTTTTGACAGGGAATCTGACTTGTTATTTGCAGCAGATGCCCTTGCGGAAACGGAGAAGGCAATGGCACCGCACTCCAGTACTCTTGCCTGGAGAATCCCAGGGACGGGGGAGCCTGGTGGGCTTCCGTCTATGGGGTCGCACAGAGTCGGACACGACTGAAGCGACTTAGCAGCTGCAGCCCTTGTGGAAAACCATGTACTTTAATTTGTGAGTTCTTGGGTTGTCTTCCTTGGGAAGGGTGCATGCGTGCTAAGTCACTTCAGTCATGGCCAACTCTTTGCAACTCTGTGGACTGTAGCCCCTCAGACTCCTCTGTCCTTGGGATTCTCCAGGCAAGAATACTGGAGTGGGTAGCCTTTCCCTTCTCTAGGGGATCTTTCCAACCCATGGATTGAACCCAGGCCTCCCACATTTACCACAAGGGAAGCCCAAGAATACTGCAGTGGGTATATACACTATATCTAACGTGTTCTTTCCTAAGAGAGAATTTGGCAGAGATAGTCAAGAGACTTTAAAAATGGAACATTTCATCGTATAGTTACTACCTATAATTCTCAGATCTTAACAGTGAATTTATATATACACATGGATCAACTGTTACTACTCACAGGGACTATTGACCGACTACCTGGAGGTCAGATCACTTAGCTTCTCCATTGCTATTTCCCAGGCTTAGAGCCAAATTCTCTTTTTCCCAGATCCCAGCACTGAGCTCTGGCCTTTGAGATATGAGCTAGAAGGTGCATCTTGGAAAACTTATTCAGACTGTGACAGCCCCTCCCCCTTTCCCTTTATCTTATCTTGAATGTGGATGTAATTTCTGGAGCTAACAGCAGTCTTGAGGCCAGGAAAGAGAAAAAAGAACAAGAGAATCATAAATACTGGTTCTGATGTTTTGAGCTCTGGAACCACCAGTGCAACTATCTACTTGTGAATTAACTATATGTAAGAAGAATGAACTCAAGAATTTTTCAAGTTGTTGTAAATAGCAATTCTATGACCTGTAGCTGAAGGCAATGTTTCTATGGTCCTACAGAATTTTTATAGTACATCTCGGGGCTTCAAAGGGCCAAAGTCACATGCCATTTAGGCAACAGTTCTACACTGCAGGGATGAAAGTTCTGTAAATAGTATTTGCCTTATTAGAAGGTTAATATAACATTATATATAATGACATTTATAGTCAAAACTTCTTCAGTTCATCTAATCCTAAAAGATCAAAGATCCTTTCTTAAAGAAGACTTGGTTGTTGTTCAGTTGCTCAGTTGTGTCTAACTCTTTGCGACCCCATGGATGGCAGCACACCAGGCTTCCGTGTCCTTCACTGTCTCCCAGAGTTTACTCAAACTCATGTCTACTGAATATGGGATGCCATCCAACCATCTTATCCTCTGATGCCCTCTTCTCCTCCTGCCCTTAATCTTACCCAGCATCAGGGTCAAAGAAGGCTTTGGACTAAAATGACTAGAACATTAATAACATTAAGTATATAGAAGAAACAGTGTTCACTGACCATTTAAAAATCATAAATCTCCTTTAAGAGAATGGAGTCATCACCCAGAAAAACCACTACAGCTGCTTCCTGCCCTTTAGATGTGCCTGCTCCTACTTTTCTAAAATTGTCCTTATGCTACAAATTACTTTGTCATTTTTCACTGAGGTTAACATGACACTATTTCCCTGCCACTAAATATTTTCTGTGTGTAACATACTATTGTCTCATTGTAGTTGAATTATTTAGTGCTTCCTCTAAATGTTGAACATTTAAGATGTCATAGGGATGAGTACGGGCTTCCCTTGTGACTCAGCTGGTAAAAAAATCTGCCTGCGATGCAGGAGACCAGGGTTCAATCCCTGGGTTGGGAAGATCCCCTGGAGAAGGGAAAGGCGGTACACTCCAGTATTCATTCTGGTCTGGAGAATTCCATGGACTGTATAGATCATTATGGAACCCCAGCTGGGGTCCCCTATTCAGCGCTGACCGCCTCCCCCCCTCAATGCACACACACAGCAGCTGCTCTTCCAACCACACCCCTCCTCCTGCTCCCCCACCTATGCCCTTGACTCTGGCCAGCTTCCCCTGACACAGGCCACTGATAGGCTCCTGAGACCCTCCCCCTGGCAAAAGGCTGCCCGTGTGCAGCTCATTCCACTGAGGGTGGAGAGTAGGAGGGTGTATGCTAGACTTTGGCAAATAGAGGCCTGGAGTAGGGGTCAGTGTGCCTCAGTTTCCTCCCAACGACGACAGAATTTTTATAGTATCTGAAAACTGAGGGGACTTCCCTGGTGGCTCAGACAGTAAGAGTCCACCTGCAATGCAGGAAACATGGGTTCCATCCCTGGGTTGGGAAGATCCCCTGGAGAAGGAAATGGCAACCCACTTCAATGCTCTTGCCTGGAGAATCCCTTGGACAGAGGAGCCTGGTGGGCTACAGTCCATGGGGTCACAGAGTCGGACACGACTGAGCAACTCACACACATACACACACACACACAAGGATGAACACTGTTTGTGGGCCACTCATTATTTCTTCTCAATTATTTCTTTGCTTCTCTGAAGAGAATGAGATCATTGAAACAGAATCGTGAACGTATTCAGGGCCATTCACTAACACCTCCATTAAGGAGGCAGAAGAATGCTCCTTTTGTGCAGACCTTGAAGACACTGAGTATTATTACATTTTAAAACCTCTACTGGTTTTTAATAGGTGAATGAGCTCAGATATCCTATTCTTGGCAACTTCGAATTTGTTCTTTACCTGGCCTACGCCACCTGTGCCATTGTTTTCAACATAATCACTAAGTTACTATCTATTTGCCAACGTAAACCAAAGATGAAAAAGGAGGGAACTCACTCATGTCCAAGTCACAAATCCAATTTGTCCAAAACTGAGAGAAAGAAATGACTAGTGCCCAGAAATCACATCCTTAGTTTGAAGCAGCTTAGCCTTAATCATCCCACCGACTCACAAAAGAGACTGTGAAGCATGAGTAATTGCTTATTGCTGCCCTGTCCAAGTTCTTACTATCACCTGGACCGAACGTCGTGGCGGTCACAGGAAGGAAGACAGAACCGAGGGTCCAGTACTACAGACTGACACGAAGGAGAGAGTGTGGCCCAAAAGGGACATCTTCAAACACCACTGACCCCTTGACAGACTGAGCTGCTGCCAGCGAAAATAAGAAGGGACGTTTCTCAAGGGAGCGCCAGGGCTCCTGACAGAGTTTGTTCTGGGTGACCGGCAATGAAAAATCCTGGATTCACTTGTTAGCCTCAAGTAATCTTGATTGGTTCTCAGTGCTGTAATTTTGTTTGATCCCTTTCCATCAAAAATCTTTTTAACAGCTTTATTGAGATAAAATTCACACACCACCACATTCACCCATTTGAAGTTGTACAAGTCAGTGGTTTTTAGTGTGGCTATCAAGCTGTGCAAGACTCACCACAATCCAATTTTAAAACATTTTCATTATCCTAAAAAGAGACCCCATACCCATTAGCAGTTACTTCCCTCCCCTCTCTCCCTCCAGCCCTAGGCAACCACTAATCTACTTTGTCTCTTCAAAAGGCTGTCATAGGCAAATAATCCCTAGAATTTACTTTGATTTACCTCTCTTTGGCTGTTACAAGACCAAAAGGTCATGACAGCGCGATGCCCTCATATTTTTTTAAAATTACATCAACAATAATAGTCTCCTTAGGTCTCCAAACATGAGGAAAATAAAGCATGGCTTCAATAAAATCTCCAGTGGGGTTCACTGCTAGTCTTTGTGTGAGACGCCCGTGGGCTGACATTAGCCAACTCTGGCTCTTGTTGATGACTGACCAGGCCAGACCTGCCCCTCGGAACTGGTGTCTGTGGGTCATGACTTTGGCAGAGTTCGGCATAGGATTTCCTGCTGGAAGGTTTCTGCCAGCCGTCCATCACGCTTCTCAAGCTAGAAGAGGGACTTTTACTGTAAACTTGGGGCAGAAGGTGCCTGAACTGAAAATGACATCAGCTATCCCCGGGAGGACTTGTGTCAACTCTGAGAGGTCACGCCCCGATGTGGGGGGACACTGCAGGACTTTCCCCTAGAACATTCCTCAGATGTGTAAGGGTGAGAGAGTTACTTAGCGATGGGATAGAAAACAATGTCTCCAATACTGGGGAACAGCAAGGGAAGGAAATTTGCTCTGTGGTTACTAAACTTAATCCAAATAAACCTCTTCTTAGAAGCAGTCAAGCAGCAATACCCAGATTGTCTGTGACAACAAACACACGAGTTAATTACTGTGGCTCAGCTCCGCACAGCTGTCAGAGAACTAACTCCTTAAGCAGTTATTCTGTGTGGGTCGCAGTGGATATTTTTATACTGTTTGTCATCCCTTGTGCTGGGTTAATCTTTCACTGCCTGATGTCTGGATTCAGTGGCGTGGACAATGCTGAGTATTCATAAATCAGTCACAATACAACTGCCAGGAGAAGAGGGACGGTGCTCAGGCCTATTATCTTGACAAATCCTCAGATTTTTGCTGTGATTCAAGTCGATTCCCTTGGAGACCAAGAGATTTGCTTTGACTGGGAAAGAGGCCTGACCTGGGTAATGAGTCCCTGTGTCTGGGTCCTGGGCTACCTGCTGTCCTATACAAATAGCTTGGTTCTCAATCATTGTAGCTTCTGGAACAGCTCCCCGGACAAAGAGCGCTTCTTTGTCTTTGTTGGATGTAGGCTAAAGGTCTTGGATTGGGTACGAGTGGATTGTAACATCCCCGAGAGAGAGCAGGAGAGGAGGGATTTCCCAAGGTTAAAGAGGGGCTTGGGAAGCAGTAAGTGGACGTTCTCTTTCTTCCTCTTCCCTCTCTTCTAGATCTTAGATGTCTGGTGATACCCACCATCACCTGGCCCTATCCTCTACCCTTCCAGGTAAAATGCACATTCAGACTACAGAAGGAGAGGGAAGGGAAGGGAAATGAACATCTAGTTGGCATCTGTTCTTCACTAGGTACTAAGCTAAGGTTTTAGGGTTTCCTTGGTGGCTCATTGGTAAAGAATCCATCTGCAAGTGCAGGAGACAGGAGTTTGATCCCTGGGTCAGGAAGATGCCCTGAAGGAGGAAATGGCAACCCACTCCAGTATTCTTGCCTGGAGAATCCCATGGACAGAGGAGCCTGGGTGGGCTACAGTCCATGGTTGCAAAGAGTCGAACATGACTTAGTGACTAAAACAACAATGACGATCTAAGGTTTTAATACAGTATTTCATTTAACTGTCAAATGAAATCTACCAAAAGAACAACTCTGATTATGCAAATGGGGAACTAGAGGCTCAGGTGAGTTAATAACTTGCGAAGTTATGTGGAGATTAGGTGATGGGAATTTAGAAATGGCCAAGTGCACCCCCTGATCCCTGCTCGCTAGAAATTGAGCTAAAAGCTTGCATTTTCCACAATAATCCACAGTTGGTAGGAACCCTAACCCAGAAGGTTCTCATCCAAAGTGGTGTGTTTGAGCTGTTTCTTAGGCCCTGATAACTCATAAGTTCTAGAGGGACAGAACAGCCTCATCTTGAGAATATGTTGGTTCCTAAGCTTTGAATACATTTCCCCATAGAAGTAATAATATGCATGGTGTCTGGCTTCCTAGGCCAGTGTACATACCCTATTCTGTTTATGAAGTATCTGAAAACAGTGCTAATTGTACCTCAGAACCTAACTGTAATGTAACCTAAGCAAATAATGATGTTTTGGTGGAAAAATAAGTTACTTATGATCTCAGGAACACATTTCTTCTTAATACAGTAAAACTGGGGATTATCCCAGCTCCAAACAACTAGTAGTGGTCTCCATGGCCTGGGCAGAATTTAGGACAGAGGACATGAGGTTGGCGGGGGGTGGTCAGACAAGGAGCTCAAGGAGCCTTTGGGTTGGGGTGTGGGAAGGGGTGGCAATAAGGACCCCGGTTTGTGAGCAAGTTGAAGACCTGGGTTGCATGGGCTCTTGGGTGGGGGCTGTGGCAGTGGGCTGAGGTGTTTCATGTCCATTAGCCTCTGAGGTCCTCTCTCAGGAGGACACAGCAAGCCGGTCCTCCTTTCCTTCTCTGTAATATAGAACTCTCGTTCTAGTCCACTTGTCTCTGTTCTCTTTAAGGCCACCCTTTCCTTTTCTTCTGAGGCTCCCACATGAGCTTTTAGCTCACAACCCCCTACTCCTGGTGTGCTCTGCATCTATCTGCTCTGCATGACATAGCTAGAACAGTCTTTCTAAAAAGACTAAGCTGAATATAGTAAAGTTACAGGATACAAAATTAACACACAGACATCCCTTGTGTTCCTGTACACTAACAATGAGAAAACAGAAAGAGACATTAAGAAAACAATTCCATTCACCATTGCAATGAAAAGAATAAAATAATTAGGAATAAACCTACCTAAAGAAACAAAAGACCTATATATAGAAAACTATAAAACACTGATGAAAGAAATCAAAGATGACACAAATAGATGGAGAAATATGCCCTGTTTGTGGATCGGAAGAAGCAATGAAGTGAAAATGAGTATACTACCCAAAGCAATCTATAGATTCAATGCAATCCCTATCAAGCTACCAATGGTATTTTTCAGAGAACTAGACCAAATAATCTCACAATTTGTATGGAAATAAAAAAACCTCAAATGGCCAAAGCAATCTTGAGAAAGAAGAATGGAACTAGAGGAATCAACCTGCCTGACTTCAGGCTATACTATAAAGCTACAGTCATCCAGACAGTATGGTACTGGCACAAAGACAGAAATATAGATCAATGGAATGAAATAGATAGCCCAGAGATAAATTCACACACCTATGGACCCCTTATCTTTGACAGAGGAGGCAAGAATATACAATGGAGAAAAGACAATCTCTTTAACAAGTGGTGCTGGGAAAACTGGTAAACCACTTGTTAAAGAATGAAACTAGAACACTTTCTAACACCATACACAAAAGTAAACTCAAGATGGATTAAAGATATAAATTTAAGACCAGAAACTATAAAACTCCTAGAAGAAAACATAGGCAAAACACTCTCTGACGTAAACCAAAGCAGGATCCTCTATGACCCACCTCCCAGAGTAATGGAAATAAAAGCAAAAACAAACAAGTGGGACCTAATTAAACTTAAAAGCTTTTACACAATGAAGGAAACTATAAGTAAGGTGAAAAGACAGCCTTCAGAATGGGAGAAAATAATAGCAAATGAAGCAACTGACAAAGAATTAATCTCAAAAATATACAAGCACACTGCAGCTCAATTCCAGAAAAATAAGTGACCCAATCAAAAAATGGGCCAAAAAACTAAACAAACATTTCTCCAAAGAAGACATACAGATGGCTAACAAACACATGAAAAGATGCTCAACATCACTCATTATCAGAGAAATGCAAATCAAAACCACAATGAGGTATCACTTTACACCAGTCAGAATGGCTGTAATCCAAAAATCTACAAGCAATAAATGCTGGAGAGGATGTGGAGAAAAGGGAACTCTCTTACACTGTTGGTGGGAATGCAAACTGGTACAGCCACTATGGAAAACTGTGGAGGTTCCTTGAAAAGCTGCAAATAGTCCTGCCATATGACCCAGCAATCCCACTGCTGGGTATATACACCGAGGAAACCAGAATTGAAAGAGCCACGTGTACCCCAATGTTCATCGCTGCATTGTTTACAATAGCCAGGACATGGAAACAACCTAGATGCCCATCAACTGACGAATGGATAAGAAAGCTGTGGTACATATACACAATGGAATATTACTCAGCATTAAAAAAGAATTCATTTGAAGCAATTCTACTCAGATGGACAAAACTGGAGCCCATTATCCAGAGTGAAGTAAGCCAGAAGCAAAAACAACAATACAGTATATTAACACACATATATGGAATTTAGAAAGACGGTAACGAGAACCCAACATGCGAGACAGCAAAAGGAACGCAGATGTATAGAATAGACTCGTGGACTCTGTGGATGAGGGTAAGGGTGGGATGATGTGGGAGAATGGCATTGAAACATGTTAATTATCATATGTCTAATCGATCGCCAGTCCAGGATTGATGCTCGGGGCTGGTGCATCGAGATTTCCCGGAGGGAGGGAGGAGGGAGGGAGGAGGGAGGGGGGTTCTGGAGGGGGAGCATATGTAAACCCATGGTGATATCATGGCATTGTATGGCAAAAACAATAAAAGGGGAAAAAAAAAAAGACATACAGATGGCTAACAAACACATGAAAAGATGCTCAACATCACTCATTATCGAGAAATGCAAATCAAAACCACAATGAGGTACTGTCTCACACCGGTCAGAATGGCTGCTATCAAAAAGTCTACAAGCAATAAATGCTGGAGAGGGTGTGGAGAAAAAGGAACCCTCTTACACTGTTGGTGGGAATGCAAACTAGTACAGCCACTATGGAGAACAGTGTGGAGATTCCTTAAAAAACTGCAAATAGAACTGCCATATGACCCAGCAATCCCACTGCTGGGCATACACACTGAGGAAACCAGAACTGAAAGAGACACGTGTTCTCCAGTGTTCACTGCAGCACTGTTTACAACAGCCAGGACATGGAAGCAACCTAGAGGTCTATCAGCAGACGAATAGATAAGGAAGCTGTGGTACATATATACAATGGAATATTACTCAGCCATTAAAAAGAATACATTCAAATCAGTTCTAATGAGGTGGATGAAACTGGAGCCTATTATACAGAGTGCAGTAAGTCAGAAAGAAAAGCACCAATACAGTATATTAATGCATATATATAGGATTTAGAAAGATGGTAATGATGACCCTATATATGAGACAGCACAAGAGACACAGATGTAAAAAACAGACTTTTGGACTCTCTGGGAGAAGGCAAGGGTGGGATGATTTGAGAGAATAGCATTGAAACATGTATATTATCATGTGTGAAACAGATTGCCAGTCCAGGTTCAATGCATGAGACAGGGTGCTCAGGGCTGGTGCACTGGGATGACCCTGAGGGATAGGGTGGGGAGGAAAGTGAGAGCGGGGTTCAGGGTGGGGAACACATGTACACCCATGGCTGATTTATGTCAATGTATGGCAAAAGCCACCACAATATTGTAAAGTAATTAGCCTCCAATTAAAATAAATTTTTAAAAAAGCAAAGTTAGCAGGAACTAGCTCTCTACTACAGAGGCTAAGAATAAGGTTCTAAATCTGATGGACTGCTAACCAGAAAACCACCTTCAGTTCTGTTATCACATGCTTTAGTGTTTCCATGTAAACTTCTGACTAAGGAGAAAGAGCCATTTAAACCACTAGCTGTCTGTTAATCCTTAAACCATCTGATGAACTCGTACACATTCTGGCCAAAAATGAGCAGCTAACGTGTCAGGGGGCTCACTGTAATTTCTTTGCAGGGTCCTCATTTGATCAGTATCAGTGACTGAACTGACACTTAATTTTGTGTCTGTATCTTTTCACTTATCCACACACCAGAAAACAGACTAATGAGTAATAAAATGATCAAAAGCACAATAAAACAGAAGAGAAATAAAGCCCTCAATTAATCAGCCATGACTGAAATTCCTCATAGTTAACTGTAAGGCATGTTATCCCTGTTCCTGATATTGAATCTGAAGCAGGACTAGGCATAGAATAGTTACTCGGAAATATAACTGGTTAATAATAAATGGAGGACAGAAAAACATAAGCATAGAGAAAGAATAAATGAAAGCCTGGTTTTTACAGAGACCTTTATTTTCATTGAAAAGCATGTCTTTCCTCTGAACTCAAGAAATGCTAAGGGTGCAAACCATTCTAATTAACAACTGACACCTTATTTGAATGTCTTTGACATGAAACTTTTCATTTGTATCTTTTAATGTCTTGTGACTATACCCTAATTTTTCACCCTAGCCCTTTTTGTCTCATCTCTTCTTTTCAGTTGTTCTATTAACCTTTGGGTTATAAAAGCAATGCATGCTCAGTTCCAAAAAAAAAAAAAAATCAGAAAATATGAACAATTACAAACAGAAAATAAAGGTCAATGTTAATCCCACAAAAAAATTAATAAGACTAAGTTAATTGTGGTTAAACTTCTTCAGCGCCAACCCGCACCTCTACCCTCCAGCCTAGAGATTAGAGCCCTCCTTCCACCAATGACAAGCAAGATACTGGCAGACCTACCCAAGGCCCCCAACTCCCTGACCTATTTCTCCACTGTCATCTCTCAACACTCAGCGCTCCCAGTTTGAGTGACTGTGCTGTGCTTAGTTGCTCACTTGTGTCCGACTCTGCAACTCCATGGACTGCAGCCTGCCAGGCTCCTCTGTCCATGGGATTCTTTAGGCAACAATTCTGGAGTGAGTTGCCATGCCCACTTCTTTACCGTCTGAGCTACCAGGGGAGCCCCAGTTTGAGTGACAGCAGCTTTGAGATGCTTCAGTTCCCAGCATGCTTTGTGTTCTCGCGCGCTTCAGAACATTTGCTCATGCTGGCCCCTCTGCCTGAAATGCTTTCAGTCTTTCTTCTTCTTAATTCGTGAACATCCTCTCAGACACCTCACGATCACCCCTGAAACTGCTTGACCCCCAGGTAGGGATGTGTGCCCCCTTGGTGCTCCTCTGTGTTCACCCTGCATCTCTCTTTTTTATTTCAATATGATACTGAAGCCACGTGCCTGCATGCCTTCCCCAGTTCCAGGCAATTGCCCACTCCTGCTGCTTGTTCACTATACATCCCCCAGCACCTGACACCGGGGCCTGGAAGGAATTCAACACGTAAGTGTTGAGTTGAACTGAGGATGGCTCCCTACCTCTGCCTGATAGTGGACGCTCCCCTGGACCCAGACTCTTGTGCCCCCAGCTGCTGAGTGCCCTCTCCTGTGGCTCACAGTCCAAGAACTGTCCTCACCCAGATGGAGTAGCCCAAAGTTACTACCAAAGTAACAAAGTTGTAGCCCAAAGTTACTACCCTTCCCTACAGACAGGCAACAGCCAGTGGCTGATCCTGTCAGGCAGGGAACAGCTGGTACCTTGCCTCTGAAGGGCCATCCCAGCTTCAGAACCCTCGTGGGCTTGGCTTTGAGCCTCAAAGCTGCCGCCTCTCCCTTGCCCCGCCCTGCCTGCTCCCTCCCTTCCAGGGGTGGTTCTGGAGGAGGGCTCCAGCTCACAAATCTCCATTTCAGAGTCTGTTCCTGGGAGGGCCCATTCACTACAGGCCTACTGCTTCCAACCAAGTCTTTCCCTGTTGCCCCTTAAAACATTTTCCAGCTTTTCCCTTACTATTTAACACTAGAAACAAATGGTGTCTCCTGAGGAGTGTTTATTGTTTGGAACAGTGGAGAAACACAAAGGACATAAAAAGACTCCTTCATTTCTTCCTGGAAATCTTCCTTTTTTTGCCTCCCACCCCCATTTCCTTTATTTAGCAAAGCAGACCTGATGGGAAAGACTTCAGTGCACAAAGGTGCTAATGATGGTGAATCATTTTGTTGTTGTTTTAAAAATGTTTTCATTGGAGGATGATTGCTTTACAATGTTATATTGGTTTCTGCCATATATCAACATGAATCAGCCAAAGGTATACATATGTCCCCTCCCTCCCACCCCACCCTCCACCCCATGGTGAATCTTACAGTATAGTAAACACAGAACTCAGTAAAGCAAACATTTCAGAAGAAAAGTGCAGTCATTGGCCTTCCTGGGTATTTTACTGCAGGAGCTGAGGTTGAGATGAGAGCCAAGGAAGAGTTCTTAGGGGATGGGGGCAGGAAGAAGAGAAAGGAAGAGGAGCATCCCTTTCCAGCCCTATGATAAGGGGAATGAAAATCAAGGACCATATGTATTATCAAAATGGAAGATTAAGTAAGATGCTGTTATTACCTTAATGCTGCTGCTTTTCCTATGCTTTTTCCCCTTTTCCAGTTGAAACAGGTAGCTTTCAGAATTGCTGCGGCTGATTTTCACTTGGTTTCTTTGGCTTCTCTCTGAACTGAGTTGGGATTCACTCTCCACCCTTGACAGTATGGGTGGAAGGGTGAGGCCGGGTGAGGCCCTTTCATGGGGCTGCACCTCTGTCAGCTGCAGCAGGGCTTGCTGGTGCTGCTCCATTATCTGGGAGAGCCGGGAATCTGGGGAAGCCTTCGGAGGTTGGTCCTCAGAGGAAGAATGGAATTTCCTTAAAGGAAAAACAAAAAAAGCACAAATCTGTTAAAATGTAGATACATAAGACTTAGCATAAAAGTCTTTATGAACCATTGATTTACTGTATTTACCACTCCCAAAGAACCCACTGCTAATGCAGGAGACGAAAGAGATGCAGTTTCCATCCTTGGACTGGGACGATCCCCTGAAGGAGGAAATGGCAACCCACTCCAGTATTCTTGCCTGGAGAATCTTGTAGATAGAGGAGCCTGGCAGTCCATGGTGTTGCAAAGAGTCAGACTTGACTGAAGTGATTTAACATGCATGACAATCAAATTAATGTCCTTTAGTTTAATCTTTTCATAATTATTCATAACATCCTCCTATTTTTTTCTTTAGGATATTCTAGCTCTTACTTAAAACTTTCATTTACTGCATTCAGAATAGAAAAAAACACCATTCTGCAAAATCAAAGGCCTTTCCACCACAAAACACCTGGATATGGTGGATTAAATTGAACAAATATCCTTTTAATTATATAATTGAATTTGTAAGAGAGATGGGGAATCTTCAAAGACCACAAACTAAAGAGGAACTAAAACTAAAGCAGATTTTGGATGAGCTGAAACTATAGCTTTCTTTGAGGGAATTTTGAACCTAAGCGCTTGCATTTTACCATTTAACACTGTTATTAGATATGTCAGACCTTGGCCTTGTGTGGGGCAGGGAATTAGAAGTGAGATACCTACACTAAGGCTCTCAGCCTTGAAGATCCCATTCTCTAGGGGATCTTCCTGACCAAGGGATCAAACCCAGGTCTCTTGCATTGCAGGCAGATTCTTTACAATCTGAGCCACCAGGGAAGTTCTGAAGAGGTACAGCTTCAGTAAAAAGGCGGACTAGTAAAAAACTCATTGACTAGCCTTGAGAAACAACAGAGCATGACCATCTTTGTCTAGGCTCCGAACTAGGAAAAAAAATTCCCTGGGAATTTGGGGCAATATTTGGGGTTCAAATTTACCTTACCTACATAATCATGGAACTCCAACATCTAGACATTAACCTAAAAATGATACTGGAGGAAGGATACCTCTATAGGTGGCAGAAGCAGATACAGAAGTTCTCTGGAAGAATGCAAATCAAAACAACAATGAACTACTACCTTACATCAGTCAGAAAGGCCATCATTAAAAAGTCTACAAATAAGAAGTGCTGGAGAGGGTGTGGAGAAAAAGGGAAGCCTCCTACATTGTTGGTGGGAATGTAAATTGGTACAGCCACTATGGAGAGCATTACAGAGATTGCTCAAAAAACTGAATATAAAGTTGCCATGTGACACAGCAGTCCCACTTCTGGGCATAGCTCCAGACAAAAGCATAATTTGAAAAGATACTACACATCCCTATGTTTATAGAAGCAGTATTTACAGTAGCCAAGACATGGAAACAACCTAAGTGTTCATCAATAGATGAACAGATAAAGAAGATGTGATATATATACACAATGGAATATTATTCAGCCACAGAAAAGAATGAAATAATGCCATTTGCAGCTACATGGATGGACCTGGAGATTATCATACTAAATGAAAGTAAGTCAGAAAGAGATAGACAAATACCATATCACTTATTATGTGGAATCTAAAATATGACACAAATGAACTTATCTATGAAACAGGAACAGACTCACAGACATAGAGAACAGACTTGTAGTTGCCAAGGGGTTGGGGGAGGGTTGGATTGGGAGTTTGGGACTGGCAGATGCAAACTATTATGTGTTAGTTGCACTCAGTCATGTCTGACTCTCTGCAACCTCGTGAACTGTAGCCTGCCAGGCTTCTCTGTCCATAGCATTCTCCAGCAAGAATACTAGAGAGGGTTGCCATCTCCTTCTCCAGGGGATCTTCCAAACCCAGGGATTGAACCCAGGTCTCCCATATTCCAGGCAGATTCTTTACCATCTAAGCCACCAGGGAAGGCCCAAACTATTGTATACAGAATGGCTAAACAACATTATATATCATAGGTAACTATATTCAGTATCCTATAATAAATTATAGACTTCCCTGGTAGCTCAGATGGTAAAGTGTAATAATAAATTACAGTGGAAAAGAGTATGAAATAAAAGTTCTCTGGAAGGATACATTCCCACCCAAACCTGCCTAGGTTCTACAGATAAGATGGCTACACATTAAGTTCACAATCCAGAATATTAGAACATGTAAGGAAATAACCTACCAGATAAGAGAGTCCAGATACACATGCACACTCACACACAAAGCAGTAATAGATTTCTAAGAATTTAGGATAACTGAATATTAGAAAGCATTTATAAGCAAGCATGTGTATAATGATTAAAGACATGAAATAAACTCTCTGAGAAATATATTTTGAAAAAGGAACAGGAAGGTTTTAATTAGAACCATACAGAAATTCTAGACATGAAAAGCACCATCACTGAAATTTACAACTCAATGGACACATTAAAGACCATATTGGACACAGCCAGAGACCTATAAACAGGAAATTTCTCAGCAAGAAGCACAGAGAGATATGAGATGGGAAATAAGAAACAGTTAAAAAGACATGGAGTCTAGAATAAGAAGATCAAATATATATATATTGTGTGTTCCTGAAGGGAAAATAAAGCAAATCTGGGAGACATAGTAATCAAAGGGAAAATGGGTGATGATTTTCCAGAATTTATGAAAAAGATGAACCTTCAGATTTAGGAAGCCCAGAAAAGTCACAAGCAAGATTATAAATTTCAAACTAAATATGTTATAGTGAAGCTTGAAAACATGAAAAACAAAGGAGACCTCAAAACCAAGAAGAGAAGACAAAAAGAATGATAATTACATTGATAAAAGTCTTTTCAAAGAAATACAGAAGCCAGGAAATAGAAAAACAGTGTTTTCAAAGAGTTTAATTCTTTACCAAGTTAAACAGTAATTTAAGAGAATAAAGTAAAGGAATTTCAGGTAAGTTTACCAGTGAAATGTACCTGCTGAAAGAACTTCTAAAGGATCTACTTGAGGAAGGAAGAGTGAAATGGAAGAAAGATGGGAAGCAAAGACATTAGTAAACAATTGGTTAAATCTAAAACAGCATGGACTCTATCCAGCAATAATAAAACAGCAATTAGAAGATATAAGATGCTGAATGAAAAAAATATGTATGACACAAAGGGTGACTGGATTAGAACAATCCAGTGATGTTTAATATGTCTGCAGGATAATACAAATATTAATTTAACACTAGACTAGTTAAGTATGTAAGTTTAGAAAAAGAGAATAGAAAGAAAATATGCATTTCCAAATCAGAAGGGAAAGGTAACAAAGTTCTGTCAGTTCAATAGATAATATTTTTTAAAAAGATGATATTAGAAAAAGGTAGGGTGGTTAGGACAAATTAAGATAGTGGAAATAAACTCAAGATATGAGTATCACAAAAAATGTAAGTAGTGTAAAGTTTAAAATCTACCCACAAACAACAACAAAAGAAAGGCCAAACAAAGAAGCACATGTGAACTAAATAGATTTAAGTTCTATGCAAAGTTCTATGAAACTTTCAAGTAACAGTTCCAATTGTATATCCCAGAGGATGCGAAATGAGGGAATTATTCTAAGGCTGGTATAATCATGGTATAATTGGTAACCCATCCAGACAAGGCCAGTGATAGATTGGAGAATTTTAAGCCAGTCTCACTTCCTACATGTGAATGTTAAATCCTAAATAGCATTAACAAATCAAATCGAGCAGTTTATTAAAATAGTATGACAAGTTGAGATTGTCCTAGGAACGAAAGGCTGGTGGAATGTTAGAAAATCTGTTAATACATTTAGCCACATTGAAGAATTAAAGCAGAAACATTTTCAATTGATGCAAAAATATTTGATAACATTAAGCATCTATTTATGAAAGATGTTTGCAAAAGACAGAAATAGGACCTGTATATCTCCCTAAGTACTAAAAATTAAATATTTTTAATGGCAAAATGTTAGAAGCACTCCTCTAAAGTCAGAGAAGAAAAGTAAAAAATGCCTGCTATCTATCTATCTCTTCTAGGAAGTGAATTCTAAATCTTGTTAAATGTACATTCCACACCTCCAAGTGGAGCACTGAAATGTCTTCTGATTAATTCATATGTGTTAAGATTATCTCTACTTTGAGAATAAGCTGCTTGAGGGTTCCCATGCATTATACTACTTTTGTATCTTCTATAACATTTTAGTCCTATATTCAGTTGTATCAGGCGTGTAATAAATACATTTGATTGAATGACACCAAGAAATCCCTCTTGATTTTAAAAATAGCTTTTCATTTTTCTAATTACAGAAATAATGCATATGTATTGTAGGGAATTTGGACAGCTCAGAATATATAAAGAAGAAATTAAAAATAATCCCAAACTCTTTTGCCAGAGATAACGCTGTTGACACTTTGGTGCATTTTCCATCTTCCGTGTACATTTTAACATGTAGGTGAAGCCCATACTCTTTTAGGTAAAATTTTGTACCTCACTATTTTCTCTCTATAAGGACTACCCAGGTGACTCAGTGGTAAAGAATCCACCTGGCAATGCAAGAGATGAGGGTTTGGTCCCTGAGTGGGGAAGATACACTGGAGGGGGAAATGGCTACCCACTCCAGTATTTTGCCTGGGGAATCCCATGAACAGAGGAGCCTGATGGGCTACAGTCCATGGGGTCGCCAAGAGTTAGACACGACTTAGCAGCTAAATAACATTTTCTCCCTATAGAAGCATAACTTTAAAGGGTGTGTTGTTTTTCAGTCACTAAGTCATGTCTGACTCTTGGTGACCCCATGGACTGTAGCACGTGAGGCTCCTCTGTGCATGGGATTCTCCAGGCAAGAACACTGGAGTGGGTAGCTATTCCCTTCTCCATAGGATAATGAAGGTGAAATCTTTACAGTCTGAGCTACCAAGGAAGCCCATTTAAATGATTACATGATATTTAATTTACTTAAACATTTCTTTATTCAATTATTGTCATTTCTGTAAATGGTGATCTTTTTGCACATACATAATTTTTTCTGCATTTTAGGTTATTTTCTTAAGATTGACCGTTACAGGGCTGGAGATAATTTTGTTTCCTCCAAATATTACTTGCACTTCTCAAGATATACTGTGTCTTTTCTTTTTTTAACTGTATCTTTTTTGATTGGGTCCCTCTGTCCTTCTGCCCCTAGTCTCTGGTTTGACTACAGTGGAAAAGCTAGAGACAGGGTAGAAGAAAAGAAATTCATGAAAAGTGGATTATTTTAGGGAGAAGGCCAGAGCCAAGGATGTCCTTAGGTGAATTTCTCCTCTTGCCTGACCACTGTCATGAACCCACCCCTCTGTCCCTCATCCCATCGTCCCTCTTCTAGCCTCTCATTTCTCCAGAAAACCACCTGAGAACAGGGAATTCTTACCATAATATTTCTAAGTTCTTATACTTTGTTTCTGTATAAGCTGGCTTGGGTTGCTTCTTCTTTTCGGTTGATGCTTGCGTGTTTGTGTTAGAAAAAGACTGAGGAGCTTTTTGGCTACGGGATGCGTGTTTCTGGCTAAGTTCATGAAGGCAGTTTAAGCGCATATCGGATAGTGTGTCGATGTGTAGCTGCTGGTAGGAAAACCTTTTCTCTTCTTGCTCGTTGTGTTTTCTTTCTGTATTAGTGTTCATCACTGGGTAGTATCCGGCAGGATTTTTACATAATACTTTGTCAGGAACCTGGTGTGGTGGAGCAAATTTATTGGAGGTTACTTTCGGATCCTGGCTTCTCAGTACACTTGAGTGTTGTAAATCATCGTTCGTGGCATTCGTAATAGCAACTGTTTCCTGTGTTACTTCAGTGTTAATAGGCTTATTTGGGTTTTGCTGATAGCTGGGAGGGTTATTCTGGTTTCCTTGACTGACAACCAGCTCTTCAGTCACCAAAGGCTTCGGGCCATGCCGGTGTTTATGCTGTTTTCGAATCTTGTGCTTGGCTGGTCTTTTGGGAGGTTGCTGGCCATTGGTTGTTTCTGAAGATTGACCTCTGGGTCCATTGCTTGACTTTGCGTTTTCATATTGAGACCAGTGTTCCTGGTAATCCTAAAAAGATATTTTTTGTTAATGTAAAGTTAAAAGACAAAAAATTTCGTGTTTCTTAAACTGGGAGTTTCGAGACTTCTAGGAAGGTGATCATGGGATTGAAAGGCGACAGAGAGCACAAGTGGCTTTTCTTGTTTCAGGCAATGAGAGGATGATTAGCTGAGTGCTTCTTTTTGGCAATTTCAGATTATGAATTTTCTAGAAAAAAATAGCTTAGAAGGGGCATTATATTAAGGGAAAGTCTTTGAATTAAAATGTAAAATGAAGTATTTCCACAGAGGGGGAGAAAGCAGCTTTTTCCCTAAAGAGCTACATACAGAGGAAGTGCAAATCAGCAACAAAATATGAACATTTGTCTTAACTAAGATAAATATTAAAACTCTTAACCAGAAAGAACATCAACGATTTACTTTACCCACCAAATACAAGTTTAGTATGAAATACAATTCACATTATCAGATCTTAGTCATATAGGTCAGAAGCCAGAAATGACCTCTTCACCAGATGAAACAAATTAGATTTTATTCAGAGGATTATAAAAGAGTCTGCATGGTGATGGGACATCTGTGAAACCACAAGGGTTGTTTTGCTTCTGTTCCTTAATATAGCCTGTACTTAGGCAATCAAACATCTGGGGGAAATATTTCAATTTCAGAGCAGTCTTTATGCTTTCCAAAGTCTTGTAACAACACAATGTACTCCTGGTATAATAGATACACTATGTAACTATATTGCACTAAGCCATTTAGACATATTTCCCAAGGAATAAAGCACTCATTACTTTGTGAAAAACTAGCTGAGTTAAGAGGCCTTTGGAAAGAATGATTATATGCTTACTGAAAACAGTCAGAGGACCGTATTCCTCCATGTGCTGTATGTAACTGCAACATATTTCTTCCTATCTGAACACACATATAAAAAGCCTCTGTGGCCTGTATCTGTGCAAGGTTAATCGAAAAAGCGCTAATTACCCAGATCGTTCGAGAAATAAAAACCTTGAAATGAATACATCATGGTTTTGCTCACATGGTTTGTTTCAGGGATATTTCACTTTTCTGATATAATTGCCAAGACTCCTGTATAATATACTACTACTATATAATACTACTCTTATATAATGTCATTTAGTGCCATTCTATTTCTCCTGATATCTCATTATAAGGTTGAGAATATTGAATTTAAGATAGTAATATACAATATTACTTCTTACATCAGATTTTCATGTAAGAATGACTTATAATTTGAAATTTAGAGTAAGTTATCCTTAGACTTTGAACTTTCTGGAAGATTGGCCAGGCTCTGATTAGCTCCTTAAAGTTTTACCTGCGGTGTCCAAAAAAGAAAAGCTTCCTTCTCTGTATTTCAATTAAAAGAGTCTTTCCTTCCATGCAGTATACTGAGCTGCATGGACAAAATGTGGACAAGGAGGCTCTGCCAAGACACAGCTTAAGAACATCCTTGCTTGCAATGCACACAGAAGAAAATTATGTTACACTCTTACAGGTGTATTCATGAAACGCAGTGGCTCTTCTTATGGCTGTCATCACTGTTCTTGAAAGTCAAAAAAAATCCACCTTTGCTATGATCTATAGGTATTTATTGATGCTGATGTTATTCTTTTCAATATTTGTTCAGCCTTTTTCGTTGACTTTTAATGCTGTGTCAATGTCTGGTGTACAGCAAGATGACTCATATACATATAAACATTCTTTTGAATATCCGTTTCCATTTTGGTTTATCACAAGAATATAGTTACCTGTACTATTGTAGCGTAAGACCTTGCTGTTTATCCATTCTGTATATAATAGTTTACATCTGCGAATCCCAAATTCCCAATCCATTCCTCCTCCAGTCCACCTCCCTCTTGGCAACCACAAGTCTCTTCTCTATGTTTGTAAGTCTGTTTCTGTTTCATAATAAGTTCATTTGTGACATTTTAAACTCCACATGTGAGTGGTATCAAATGGTATCTGTCTTCCTGACTTACTTCACTTCGTATGCTAATCTCTAGGTCCATTCGTGTTTGTTCAGCTTTTTAACTGCTGGAAAAATAAGTGACTGGGAGTTCTTTTTCTGCTGCCATCTGACTGTACTTGGTCCAGTTCTCTCTCTCATTTTCTCCAATGAGAAATGACCTGAAGTCATTCCACCAATGAGTGGAATGGCTTACCACTTGGTCTTAATCATGTTATACCTTTTCTGCTGACAATTCAGATGACAATAGTGCTCTTCCCAGGGTGCCTTGTCAACAAGGCCAAGGACTCATCATTTCATGAGAAACTTCAATTGTCTCAAGTGTTAAATCTGCTACTCACATAAATGTGAGTGCCTAAGGATGGCATTTCAGTCTCTGGAAAGAGAGACATTTATGGGCTGGATGTGATTTGTCTCACCTTCCGAGCAGCCTACTTGAGATCTGTGGTTTACTAAAGATGTATTACCTACAATTGAGGCGTCAGGTGTCACTCTTTAGGGCAAGACTTGAGTTCCCTGAAGTTAATATACAAAGCCATTCTCAGGCTATTTAATCTCCATCAGCACTGAAATCCTCTATTGCATCCCCCTCTCCCTGGGAATCTTTTGTTACCAACACTCACAATCAGTCTGGACTACATGCACTCAGAATAACTGCTTAATGGCAGTGGGTTTTTCCAGCACACACAGAGCAGAGTCCCGTGGCCGGGGCATTAGCACCAGAGTCTCCTGATGCCTAATGCTAGGATGGTAGTTTCTTAGTAAGATCTGGACTCAGTTATTAACGCTCCTCCGTATTGTGCCATCCAAGGGAAGTTTGCCCCCAGCCCTGAGAAAGGCAGCGGCTGACTGTCTCTTCCATGCCTTTGCTGTTTTCATGACATAAGCAGAGGGGAGAGTGCACACTTTGGTCTCCGCAAAACCGAAATGCTCATCTGCTTTAAAACAAAAGCCATTCTTGTCTTGTTCTCAACCACCCTGATCAACCCTAGAGTCCTGAGGATTGTGCCTAGACTCCAAGATTAGCTCTGAAGTTTGTGTTATGTTTTTAATTTTAATTGGAGGATAATTGCTTTACAATGTTGTATTGGTTTCTGCTATACAATATCACAAATCAATCATAACTATATATATGTATGTTGTCTCCCTCCCGCCCCACCCCTCATCCTGCCCCTCTAGGTCATCACAGAGCACCAGGCTGGGCTCCCTGTGTTCTATAGTAGCTTCCCACTAGCCATCTATTTTCCACAGTAGTCTATAAATGTCAATGCTACTTTCTCAATTTGTTCCACCCTCTCCTTCCCTGTGTCCACAGGTCCATTCTCTACGTCTGCTCTCCAATTGTGCTGTGTTTATTAACAACAAAACACACATTCTTTGAGTCCGGGTTATACATTCCATCCAATAATATTAATAAAATTTAGAGAAGACATTAACTGTCTCTAATTTTCTGTGTTTGCATGAATAATGCATCATAATTCTTTTGAAGGCATTGGAGGCAAAACCCAATGAATAGCTCTTTGGAAAAGTAGAAAGATAACTTAGGATGGGATTACGAGAACTTTGATGATGATAAGTCAAAGATGCTGCATATCTTTCACACTATCATTTCTTATCTAGAGAGGCAAGAATTATTTTATTTTAGAGACAAGAAGGAAAACCTCCTATCTCATCCTTTTGAAGCCTTCCTTAACTGGGGAACGTTCGTCTTTTCCTTTTGACCACATGCTTCTCTCCTGGGAAGGATCTTCTGCAGGTGGAAGTGTGCCCTCTTACACTGGCCCCCCTGGGCTCCGACTCTTAGCTAAGTACTCTGTACACTTCTGAGTACACAACAGAAATGGGATCTGGAAAGGATTCACAGGCAGGAGAGCACAAAACGATTCAGGACAATAGGACCTCATGAACAGGTAAAGGACGATGAATTACTCGAAATAAAGATCTCAAACATGGATAAGGCACTTACACAGAAAGTAATGAGAATGACCACCAGTTCTTCATATTTTTAAAGTGAAAATACACAGGCTTAAATGGTCTCAGGGCCCTTGTTTCCAGCCTATCACCTTTCTTTTTCTGATCCTGTATCTCTAGTTTCTTACCCTTTCTAGCATGTGGAAGTGAAAGTGTTAGTTGCTCAGTCATGTCCAACTCTTTGTGACCCCATGGACTATAGCCCACCAGGCTCCTCTGTCCATGAAATCCTCCAGGCAAGAATACTGGAATGGGTTGCCATTCCCTTCTTCAGGGGATCTTCCCAACCCAGGAATCAAACCTAGGTCTCCTGAATTGTGGGCAGATTCTTTACCATCTGAGCCACCAGGGAAGCAAGCAAGTAAATGTTTAAAGCTGTTCTATTAAAAAAAAAAAAAGAATTCCTTACTTGATCTCATTCTCTGGTTAAACTTCATCTCTTCAGTGGGGGTGGTGGGATAAATTGGGATTGAGATATATACTACTATCTATAAAACAGATGACTCTTTTGAGAACCTACTGTATAGCACAGGAAACTCTACCCAATGCTCTGGGGTGACCTAAATGGGAGGAAATCCCCCCCAAAAGGGGATATATGTATACATACAGCTGATTCACTTTGCTGTACAAACTAACACAACACTGCATAGTAACTATTGTTGTTGGCTAGTCACTGAGTCAAGTCCGACTCTGTGACCCATGGACTGTAGCTTTCCTGTCCTTCACTATTTCCCGGAGTTTGCTCAGATTCATGCCCATTGAGTTGGTGATGTTATCTAAACATTTCATCCTCTGCTGCCCTCTTCTCCTTTTGCCTTCAATCTTTCCCAGCATCAGTGTCTATTCCAATGAGTCAGCTCTTCTCATCAGGTGGCTAAAGTACTGGAGCTTCAGCATTGGTCCTACCAATGAATATTCAGGGTTGATTCTTTCATGATTGACTGGTTTGATCTTGCAGTCCAAGGGACTCTCAAGAGTCTTCTCCAACACCACAATTCAAAAGAATCAATTCTTTGGCACTCAGCCTTCTTTATAGTCCAGCTCTCACATCTGTACATGACTACTGGAAAAACCATAGCTTTGACTATACGGACCTTTGTCAGCAAAGTTGTCTATACTATTAAAAATAAAAGCAACTACTCCAGTAAAAATGAAAAAACAAAGAATCCCCAAACATCGCATCTCGTAATCCATAGCCAAGCATCTTAAGCAGGTTGGTCTTCATCTTCCCCGCTCTCATCCTGACCCCTGTACACTGCGGGTGGACCCTTACTCTCACTGTCCCAGTGAAACTGCTCTGCTCAGGCCAGCAACGACCTCTCAGTTGCTAAATCCTATGGTATCACCTTCTTTAACTTTCTATTTTTTCACACTTACACCATTATTTCAAACTTAAAGAAAAAGTGGGGAGAACAGCACAGAGAACTCCCAGATACCCTCACTGATTCACTTCTTAACGTTTTGCCATGTTTCCTCATTCTCTCTGTAGATGACTCACTCTCCATGTGCAGACAGACACACAAATAGACATTCTGTCATTTAAACTACTAGTGCTGGTCCCATCATCACTTGGTTGGTCCGAATCATTTGAGACTTGCATCTATGGGTTGGATACATTCCTCCCTTCTCGTGGCACAGGTGCACAGGCTTCTCATTGTGGTGGCTTCTCTTGCCGAGAGGCACAGGCTCTAGAAGTGAAGGCTTCAGTAGCTGCAGCTCCTGGGCTTACGAGGACAGGCTCAGTAGTTGGGGCACAAGTGTTTAGTTGCCAAAAATCTTTCAATTGACATAGAAAGCCTTTCCCGGCCCCCAGCTAACCTGCCCAACCTCTGTCCCCTCCTCATACTTTCCCCTTTAGTCGCTGAACTTCAGGTAAAACTTTCAGGGCAGCCTAGATTCTCCCCCACTTTCATTCCTCTGCTCTCATGTTTTGTCTGCTTGGCATGTTTTGACTCATCCTTCCAGGGTCAGCTTAGATGCCATGTCTTTTCAAGAGGCTTTTCTTATCTTTTGAGGGCAGAATTAGGTGCTTTTTTAGTTATTCCGCATTTTATGCCAATTTTCATATCACTGCATTCTGATGATTGTGTAACTGTTTTCAGCTCCTTAAGGGTAGGAACCATTTTTAAAAGGGTCTTTTGTTAAGTTTTATTTCTATTTTTTTCTGAAGAGTTTTTGAAAATCCATGTCTTTGGGACCAGGCACCTAAAAGCTTATGCTTGGAACATAGTAGATATTCAATAATTATTTATTGTCTGAATTATTTTGATTTCACATAGAGGTATCTCTTGTTAGTAAGAGTTACTCATGGTTAGAATAGGTTTACTAAAGGATGGTGTAGATTCTTTGAAAGTCACCTTTTAAGAAAAAGATTTCAAATGAGGTGCGTTTTCACTTAAGATTCACTAAATGACCTATAAATGGTTTTCTAATCCACTGTTGGGCTTCCTGGGTGGAGCAGTGGTGAAAAATCCACCTGCCAATGCAGGAGACACAAGAAACGTGGGTTTGATCTCTGGATTGGGAAGATCCGCCAGAGAAGGAAATGGCAACCCACTCCAGTATTCTTGCCTGGAAAATCCCATGGACAGGGGAGCCTGGTGGGCTACAGTCCATGGGATCGCAAACAGTGATACACGACTGAGGGACTGAGTACACCATTAAATATTGAGCATCAGCTTTGGGTAAAGCAGTGTCCTAGAAATTGGAGAGAAAAATTCATATAAGGCTATGAACTCAAGGAACTTAGAGTGTAGCTGGTACAAAAGAAACACAGCAGCTAATGGGACAAAGGTCGAACAGGGTAAACCCTGGAGGAGTGGTCCTGACCACAGGCAAGACAGGATGCCGTGGGAGAGGCAGGAGGAGGAGGGGAACCAGAGCAAAGGCAGTGGAGCTGGGTAATTGAAGAGAAGAAAGAAAGGCCTTCTGGGGACCTTCCTAGCAGTCCAGTGGTTAAGACACTGCAGTTTCAATTCATGGGGCATGGATTCTGTCCCTGGTCGGGGTACTAAGATCCCATATGCCGTGGGGCCAAAGGAATAAGAATAAGGAAGGCAGTCTGGAGGTTTGTACATTGAGTGTCCAGTCAGCGTGTTGGGTGCAGCGGGCAGCTAGAACATCCTTTCTGAATAAAGAAAGGGAAACGTTCCTAGGGCTGCACTGTGTGGCCATCTTTCTAGATCCAACAACTTGAGATGTTTTGCTCCTTATTGTCTTCACTCAGGAGTGGGTTAGAAGCAAGTGAGTCTAGGACATTCAGAGATGAAACAGCTTTCTTCTGATTTTTTTGTTTACAAAGTTTTTTTTTTTTTTTTGGTCTCTGCCCAGGGTCATGCTATGCATTAAGCGCTCTGATTTTACCTTGATTGTTTTATCATTGGCTGAGATGCCTACAATTTTTCATAGTGACAAGTGTGAAAACTAGAAGTTGTGAGAATCTTATATGCTTCAAGTGTGTTTTCCATAGTAATTTAAGTTAACTAGAGATAAAGGATCTTAGATTCATAGCATTTTGCAGCAGGGATGGACCTTGTAGTTAATTTCTTTTTCTGAAACTCTGAAAGTAGCCTGGAGGCCACTGCGGTGGGAAAAAAAAAAAGATGATTTGAGCTGTCTCTCTTCTCTAAAGTCTCTGAAACTGGAATGAGCTTTCTTCTTCTTTTTTCCCCCTGCATTACCTAACATGTGGTATTGTAGTTCCCTGACCAGGGATTGAACCCATGTCCCCTGCATTGAAAGCACAGAGTCTTAACCACTGTACCATCAGGGAAGTTCCTGGAATGAGCTTTATTCTTTTTATTGCTTTCCCACTGAACATAGTTCTAACTAATGATGTTAACAGGCTCTATAGGCTGGGTGATTTCAAAGGGCTTCTCCTTCTGAAAGTGTTTCAAGTTCAGTCGTGTCTGACTCTTTGCGACCCTATGGACTGGAGCCCAGGGTCCTCTGTCCATTGGGTTTCCCAGCAAGCATACTGGAGTGGGTTGCCATTCCCTTCTCCAGGGGATGTTTCCAACCTGGGGATTGAACTGAGGTCTCCTGCATTGTACGTGGCTTCTTTACTGTCCGAGCCACCAGGGAAGTCCGAGAGTCACTGCTACATTTAACGCTATATACTGGTTCAAGAAGAAATCATCTGCTAGGGCTTTTCTTGATTCTTCTAGAAAAACAGTTTCTTGAAAATCTTCTCTAATTTCAAAGTAGTAAACCCATGGACTCTAAAGGGATGTCATCACGCTAAGTTACTAGGTAGTAGACTTTCATATTATGCCAATGAGGGTTCACTGAGGCTCTGGGGTTTCCTGCCCATATTTAAGGATTGTGCACCACCCCCCCACCTATGTGACTGACAATTCCAAAAGGAAATATACCTTTTTTTTTTCTTTTGATCTTGCCATGCTGTGTGGCATGTGGGACCTTATTTCCTGACCAGGGTTCAAACCCAGGCCCCCTGCAATGGAAGCACAGTGTCTTAATCACTAACCTCCAGGGAAATCCCCATGAAACAGACTTGGGAACAGCACAGGAATGGACAATGTTTTGGACCTGCCTGTATTGTCTCCAAGTTATTCCTCTGAATGTCTTCAGAGTGATATAATGATTTTTTTCTAGGAAAGAGAACTTTGGGAAAGTGGGTAGGGTTGGCTGGCTGAGCAAGTAATGGCCCATCTGGGCAGAAGTCATCTTACCAATTAGAAGGTGGGTAACTATTCTCAGGCATAAGAATAAACCCTTAAGTGATAAGATGTCAGCTGCAGAACATCACTTAGATGCAGCAGTAACCCTTGAAACACACTTAAAATTCAATCTAGTGGGTGACCTTTAGCTGTTGGGCTCTTTGATGCCATTTGTCTTCAGGGTCAAGAGCAACATTTCCAGTCTCTTTGGCATTCTGAATAGACATCTTGTCAGTTACTCTGATGGGGTAGGCGATCTGCAGGGGTAAAACATAGACAGCATGTTAACTGGATTCATTTTAGTCTGTACTCTTGAAAGAGGTCCTGCAGTGTTACATTTTACCTATGGTTCATTTCAATCATTCATCTCAGGTACCTTAGGTACCCGGATTATTCCTAAGGAAAATAGGAATAAGCAATGTTTTCTCTTGCAGGGATGATGTGAGAATTGGTGTTTTGAAGTCAAATTTTCTTGTTGTTGTTTAGTTGCTAAATCACGTCCTGCTCTTCTGCCACCCTATGGACTACAGCCCACCAGGCTCCTCTGTCCATGGAATTCTCTAGGCAAGAATACTGGAGTGGGGAGGGGCCAGCGGCAGTGGGGCCAGAGCCAGCAGGGCTCCGGCGGCCTCACCTGTCCCCATTCATTGGTGGCTGTCGGTGGCAGCGGGCAGCGTGTCAGGCAGAGAGAGCCGTCGGCAGGTGCGCAACAGGGGAACGTGGCTTAAGAAAGGAATCACAACCAAGTGCCTGTGCTTTGTTCCGCTGGCTGCAGATTTTATGGAAACCCTGGTATGAACGGCATATGTTCAGTGTGCAATAAAGAACATCTTCAAATAGTAGTTTAGAATAGTGATGGTAGAATGAGCCCCCCATGTACCTTCTGTCTGTCTGAGTCTTTACCAGCCCAGAGCACAGATGGCAGTTCCCAGAAGCTCAGTCAACACTAGACTCTACATCTTCGTCTATGTAGCCAAGCCCTGTATCCCATCAGTCACTTTTATCAGAATCGGTAGTGTCTTCGCAAGTGGACAGTATATCTATGGACAAAGCAGTACTGGAAACAGAAGACCTGCAAACTTCAGTATCAGAAACGGCATAGCAGCCATCTGAAGAGCAAAGCCAAGTCTCTTGAAAAACCAAAACAGAAAAAGAATCTGTTTCATGTGCAGGAAGAAAGTGGGACTTACTGGGTTTGAATGCCAGCGTGGAAATGTTTACTGTGGTGTACAACCATTACTGAGATGTACACAACTGCTCTTACAATTACAAAACTGTTGGCTGCTGAGAAAATCAGAAAAGAAAATCCAGTAGTTGTTGGTGAAAAGATCCAGAAGATTTCAACTGCTGGAATACAAAATCCTTTGATTATCTGCAAACTAAAAACTGACGAGGTTTTTTTCCCCCTAGTCCTTGGGAACGTAGAGCAGTGTATCTGGCATAGACCTTTAATCATGCATGGCATCAGAAGAATAGATTTTTGTTTTTGTTTTGAAAATTACTCTGAACATTTATTTCCAGTGCAGTTTCTGTGGCTGAAAAGACTTAAGAAAACTCTGAGAGTATTATCCTTTTAAGATCATTTTAATTTTAGTTGAGTGCAGAGGGCTTTTATAAGAAACGTGGAAAACTTTTGGAGGGCTGTGATTTTCCCCAGTACTAAACTTGCATGCTTTAATCTTGCAGTTTGTCTTCTCATTGTGTATAGCTTTTCTCTGCAGCACAATTTCTGTCTTGATAATGCTCTTTAGGGCACAGCTAGTTATCAGTAACTGAATATATGTTAATCATTATGGTTGCTTCTGATTTTCACTGACAAAGGTTATACAAATGTTATTATATAGTTTCTTTGCACCTACTATTTATGTCTGAATCATTTGTCACAGGAGAGTGTGTGTTGATGCAATTTTAGTGAAGATGCTCAGTCGTGTCTGACTCTGAGATCCCATGGACTGTAGCCTACCAGGCTCCTCCATCCATGGAATTTTCCAGGCAGGAATACTGGAGTGGGTTGCCATTTCCTTCTCCAGGGGATTTTCCTGACCTAGGGATCAAACCCAGGTCTCCCGCATTATAGGCAGACACTTTACTGTCTGAGCCACCAGGGATGCAATTCAAAGTGTGTGTGTTTTTAAATTTTTTTTAGTGAGGGAAGGAAAAGCTGTATGCATTTCATTGCTGACTGCAGGTTTCTTTTAAGATTATGTTCATTGGTCTGTGTGTATATAATATGAAGAATGATCTGAAGTAATTGTGCTGTATTTATATTTATCCACTGTCTTTGATTAAATAAAAAGGAAAACCATAAAAAGAAACAAAACCAAAACACTGGAGTGGGTTGCCATGCCCTCTTCCAGGGAATCTTCCTGACCCAGGGGTCAAATCCAGGTCTCCTGTGGCTCTTGCATTGCAGGCAGATTCTTTACCACTGAGCCACCAGGGAACGCCCCTAGCTACCTGTTTTCAGTCAAGAAATTAGGTTGTCTTTGCACTATATGGAATTCTAGCCACAGGGTAGCATTTCAGAGAGCAAACTTAAAGCTCCCCAATCTTAAAAGTGGCAGAGATTCTGAAGATAATCCAGCACAGCCTCTGGTGTTTCCATGCATCCCTGGTTGGCCTTCCTCCCCTCACTGACTAATCGCATGCCCCTTCTCCAGGCGGGAGAATCTGCTTGTCAGTATTTGTATAGATGGATAGAGGAAGGTGGAGGAAGGTGGCTTGTGAATAGTCCCTTGCTGTGGGAGATCCAGTCCTTCCAACCATCCCCTGGAGTAATAAAAGGTTAGATCTCTGAATCCCTGTTTCATTAATGATGAGTATTCTTTTCCATCTTCGAGAAACCTAAGTGCTGTGAGTGAAAGTGTTAGTCGCTCAGTTGTGTCTGGCCTTTCGCCACCCAATGGACTGTAGCCCACCAGGCTCCTCTGTCCATGGAATTCCCCAGGCAAGAATAATGGAGTGGGAAGCCATTTCCTTCTCCAGGAGATCTTCTCAATCCAGGGATCAAATCCAGGTCTCCCAAATTGCAGGCAGATTCTTTACTGTCTGAGCCACCAGGGAAGCCCAAATTCTACAAAGCTGTTCCTTATAAGAGCAGTGATATGTTTGTAATTTCTATTGCTCTGCCCTTTGAAATAACACAGAATAAGTCAATCCCTCTTTCAGAAAATGCATTGGGATTTAGGATCTGCATGGTTGCATTTAAATTCTCCCTGTGTGGCTGGCTTCATACTTATGCGTGCAGACTAGTATTCAAAATACTTGTTAAATATTAACTAGTAAGCAGGAATCATTGACTCAATGGACATAAGTTTGAGCAAACTCTGGGAGTGAGTGAAAGACAGGGGAACCTGGTGTGCTACAGTCCATGGGGTTGCAAAGAGTCAGACACGACTGAGCGAGTGAACAACAACAAAGCATTTGACAGTGATGATAACCTCACTCCTTATTCAAGGTGGCTTCTCTGGCACAAGAAAGACAGTTTGTCGTTTGTTTTGGGTGCGGCCCTCTATCCAAATGCCTCCTGATCACAACTGCCCAACTCAAATAGTATGAAAGTTTCAGTGTTTAAAAGGTTGATCTGTAAAGAGGGAAAAAATGAAAGTAAAACTTCTTTCATCTTTGAATTCTCACTGCTAATACAGGAACACAGTGTACTGTTGGATCATGGAGTTTTTGTTTTTTTATTACAAATGGAAGTAATCGATATGTTTTGAGTGATTACCTACTCTGCAAGTGGAAAATTTCATGATACCGTGCAACAGTTGAACTTGACCTGAGATGGGAAGTTTGGAATTATAATGCTATAAGAGCTCAAGGTCAGGAGCCACTTTCTCTTGTTTCCATCTGTCAGCCCCTCACTGTTTCCAGAAACCCGGGATGACAATAAAGTATTAAGATTTTGCAACTTTTGTCATTGTTTTCTCAAAGGCTTCAATCACTTACTACCGTGATGTGAAACAGAAACGCAACTCATTTGAAAGAGAGATCAACTCTGTCCTGGAGGAGAAATGATGGTCGGGACAGGGGGGAAAAAACATCTAAATAGGCTGCCTAAGCAGGCAAGGAAATAATCCTGTTTTAAATCTTACACACTCAATGTCTTGGACAAGCTGGAACCTGGGAGAAGCTGGATTTATTCCTAGATCTGCCACGAGGAGATCTGATACCCTAGCTTTTGTAAAGGGGACTTTGTTAATTTGCTTTTTCACTGGTGATATTATTTGATAAATCAACCATGGGGGTCCCTTAATGGAGCTCTGATAAAAAGTTTATAGATGAAAAAATATAAAGGCACTGTCCTACACCGCCTTCCCCAGAGAATGTAAGATGTGCAGAATTTCCACCCACAGGCTGTTTTGGTAGAACTCGGTGTGTGAATCCCCCCAGTGAGTCTCTGGGTGGATAAAGCATACTTCTACATTATCTCTTTGAAAGTGGAATGGGACACAACCTCTGCTAGCTATTTCTTTTTTTTCCCCTTGGTGAGCCATTCTATTAATACCAATCAAATCGAGAAAATGATCAAATGAAATTGCATTTTGAGCATCATAAGCTGTGTAATGTCTATTCTGTTAAATTGGGACCTATAATTGCTTCTCTACTGAAAAGATACAACAAAGACAGCAATCATGCCGTGTCATTATCCCGGACTAGAAAACCGGCCTTTGCTGGGAGGACTTCAAAGGCCTGTGGTTCTCGAATTGCATTTGGCTGCTATTGTTGAAGCTCGGGCAATCTTGATTAGGTGTTTACACTGAGGTAAGGCGCAGACCAGAGCGCCTGAGTGCCTGGGTCTAGAGCCATTAAAAAATTGTACATTATGTTCCTGGCTTTGAAGTGAGGGTTTGTATGTAGGAGAGCAACTCAGATTGAGTACAGCTGAGCTAGATTGGGCTGGCTACTTCTGTCTCAAAGAAACTCATCGGGTTCTTAGGGAATCGGCACCACAAAACAAGTTGATGCTTTACTGAGAGCCCTATGTGAATCTGCGTGTACCCACAGAGACACACACTGAAACATGTTTAAATATAATATCACTGTGAGGTCCTGCAGTCGCTGAAGGTTTGGGTCCTTTTTTCCCCTTTCTGTTGTATTCTATTAATAACCTTGTGTTTAGTTGTTGTTTATTAGGTTCCTTGTTATTCTCATTTCTTGACGGCATTTATATGATGAGCATATATCGAGATTAAAACCGGCCAGACGGCCCTATTTTTCCACAGTTGCTGTTTGCTTGCCGTCATTCCAGCGCATCTGTGATTGAATCCTTCTCTTAGGAGCATAATCAGTGGACGCAGTGTGCGTGTCTTTGTGAGCTTGGCTGATGAGTGATGCACAGTGTCAACTTGTCCTGTTTCTAATCCACATTGCTCTGTGTCGGTTTGTACCTGCTAAGGTCAGGTCAGCACTGCTTCTGCCTGCCTTACATACCCTCCCTCTTCTGTGGCTGGCAGAAGAGGCAGGGACATCAGGCCGTTGGCTCCGACAAGGGTATTTAGTATTTGAATTATCTGGGCATTTGTAATACTTATTCAGCTATTTAGAAACAAAACACCTGAAATGTTTTGGCTCTGCTGCTGGCCACCTTCTCTATCCTATAGTACAGGGAGTCCCCAGCCTCTGGGGTCTGTGGTGGAGCTGATGTAATAATGATAGACATAAAGTGCACAATAAACATAATGCTTGGATCATCCTGAAGTCATCCACCACCCTCGGTCTCTGGAAAAACTGTCTTCCACGAAACCAATTCCTGGTGCCACAAAGGTTGGGAACTGCTGCTATAGATCACCTCATAATGTATTTAGCATGCATCCACTCAGTGAGGAACTGATGACACTGAGATCTCTGAATATATTATTTTTACATTCAATTTCTGTATAAGATTCTTGAGCTTTTTGCAACCCCACATGAATTATGCCAGTCACCTACTTAAAGGCCCTTCAGTGCACTTCCTTTGCCCTTAACCTTTAAGAGGTTTATAAGGTCCCACATCCTCTACACTCAGCCTCTCCTCCCTGCTCTCGTTGTTGTTCCGTCACTAAGTCATGTCCGACTCTGTGACCCAATGCACTGCAGCACACCAGGGTTCCCTGTCCTTCACTATCTGCTAGAATTTGCTCAAACTCATGTCCTTTGAGTCGGTGATGCCATCCAACCATCTCATCCTCTGTCGCCCCCTTCTCCTCCTGCCCTCGATCTTTCCCAATCAGGGTCTTTTCCAACGAATCAGGTCTTTGCATCAGGTGGCCAGAGTATTGGAGCTTCAGCTTTAGGATCAGTCCTTCCAATGAATATTCAGGATTGATTTCCTTTACCATTGGTTTGATCTCCTTGCTGTCCAAGGGACACTCAGGAGTCTTCTCCAGCACCACAGTTCAAAAACATCAATTCTTCAGTGCTCAGCCTTCTTTATGGTCCAACTCTCACATCCATACATGACTACTGGAAAAACCATAGCTTTAATACAGACTTTTGTCGGCAAAGTGATACCTCTGCTTATTAACATGCTGTCTATGTCATAGCTTTCTTTCCAAGGAGCAGTCATCTTTTAACTTCATGGCTGCAGTCACCATCTGCAGTGATTTTGGAGCCCAAGAAAATAAAATTTCTCACTGCTTCCACTTTTCCCCCTTCTATTTGCCATGAAGTGATGGGACCATGATCTTTGTTTTTTGAATGTTGAGTTTTAAGCTAGCATTTTCATTCTCCTCTTTCACCCTCATCAGAGGCTCTTTAGTTCCTCTTTGTTTTCTGCCTCTTTAGTTCCTCCTGCTCTCTTTAGACTGTATGTTTTCAGGTCTGTTGTTGGGCCACATGCTCTGGGTCCAGGCACAGGCCATTCTTTGCCTGGAAACTCCTCTTCACCTTACTTACTCTGACCAATCCCACTCACTAGTCTACTCTTAGCCAAAATACAACTTCCTCCGGGAAGCCTTCCCTGAAACCCCCAGGGTTTATAACAGATGTCTCTGAGCTCACCACCTTAGTGCTCTGTCCTTTTCTGTGTGTGACAAGTTTCACCCTGGTCGTTCTGTTTGTCTCGCCTCTAGATTTTAAGTCCCTCGAGGGCAGGAAAAGGAGGGACTCTGCTCCAGGCTGTACAGCTGCAGGGGCACTACTCCCATGAGCTGTGTGGTGACTCTGGATGTGCCTGGTACATACGTGCTCAGTAAACTACCGACTGAGAAGATTCATCTACATTGTTCACTGGTTGCTCCATTTACATCAGAACATATCTAAACTATTGTTTCTCTGCCTAGATTTGTGGTTTCGATTAAAGCCAGGTGGCAGACTGTCAGCAATACAAGATAGAAGCTAGGATACCATGTCTGTTCTTCGCCTTGCTGGTTTGGCTCCAGGCCCATTAGCCCTTCCTCTCTTCAGCCCTTTTCATTTGCTGTTTCCTCTCCCAAGAAAGCTCTTCTCTCCTACCTTTGTGACCTGTCTACAGTGGTAACCACTGGCCCCCCAGCAGTCCCTGTCCCTGCTCTGCTTTCTTTCTCTCCTCACCACTTACATCACCTGCTAATATGCTGATTATCTATTTTGTCTATTGTCTGTCTTTTCCTAATAGGAAGTTGGCCCTTATTTTTGTCAGTTTTGTTCACTGATGTATTCCAAGCACTTGGAATAAAGCCTGGCACATAAGAAGCTCTTAATAATTGTATGCAAATGAATGAAGCCAACAACCATTTTTAAGAATTCAAAAGAGATTTTTAGGAATGTGGCATGAAACATAAGTGAGGATTGATTAGCAACCTGAACTCCCTGTAACACAGCTAAGGATATGTATGTGTGACGTCTGGATGATCACAGGATTCAAACTGCTCCGTGACTAAAACCCTTCAGTGATTCCATGTCGCATAAAAGAGAGGCCTAACTCTTCAGCACAGTAGTTCTAAAACTTGAGCACGTGTCAGAATCACTTGAAGGGCTTGTTAAAACACAGATGTAGGGACTTCCCTAGTGGTGCAGTGGTTAAGAATCTTCCTTGCAAAGCAGAGGACTTGTGTTCGATCCCTTGTCAGGGAACTAAGACCCCGGCCTGCCACAACTAAGACCTGACGCAGCCAAATAAATAAACCTTTTTAAAAAACAAAACAAAACACAGATGTAGGGAACTCCCTGGTGGTCCAGTGGTTACAGCCCAGCACCTTCACTGCCAGGGTACGGGTTTGATCCCTGATCAGGGAACTAAGATCCCATATACCTCACAGCACAGCCCAAACAGCCCCTAAACCAAGACAAAAACACAGATGTAAAGCCCTCACCCCGGTGTTTGCAGTTTGGGAGATCTGGGCTGGGGCCTGAGAGTTTGCATTTCTAATGAGTTCCCAGTTTGCAGTTCTAATGGTCCTGATGCTGCTGGTCAGGGGTCATATTCTGAGAGTTCTTTCTTTAAGGGCCCATGTGAAAAGCCCATGCCCATTTCTCTAGCCTAAATACAGACCTCCATCCTCCCAATCCAGTCATCCACAATACGATCTAGTCCTCCTCCTCCACTAGCTCACTCGGTTAAGTAACGCTCTCCAGTCCTTCCTTAAGATAGCCTAACTTACGCCCATAGGCAGACACTCATATTATGCCTTGATTTGTCTGTTGCCACTAGTTGAGTTACGTGTTTACCAAGAGTCTTTTACTTACTTGTTTATTCCTATTGTATATGCTGTTAAAATTATGAATTTGATTTAAAGATCAGATAATCTGGAGAAATCTGAGTGTGAACAGAGAGTGGTTTTCATGAAAACTGAGTTCAGTAATTTAGAATGACCCAGTCAAGCCAATGGCAATATCACAACTGGATGAGGTATGTGTCTCTGTGTGTAAGACACTAGGGGACACATCAGAAAAACCTAGAAGGGTTATGTTCTTAGATCGTTTCTCAGCACTTGCTAAGTTTTTATTAATTCTTTGCTTTCAAGAAATCAGAAGTGGAAACCATAGATCTTTCAAACTGATGTGAGAAAGATGTCACAAAACTCTAGTCCATAGAATATACACTGACAGGAAGGCCAGGCTCCTTAGTGGGGGGAAAAAAAATCATGAGTTAATGTATATTTAAATACTTAGAATGAAGGTAAGATATTTTATGTCATATCTGCTTTAACCACTTGACTTGATTAACTGACTGACTGCCAGTTCCTGACCAGCACCACATGGTTCCTCCTATACTCGCAGGTCTCCACTTGGCAGTGTCCTCTCGTGCCCTCTTAGCACCCCACATGCTCCCTCTGCCTGAGGTCTTTGCTCCCCGCCTCCACCTGTTACCTTCCACTTCTCCCTAAAGTCTCAGTTCAGTGGCTGCCTCTTCCATGAAGTCCCCTCTGACTTCCCTAGACAGACTGGGGCATTTTTTTTTTTCTGGGTCCTTTTGGGGCCACATGTGTCTCTAGGACAGCAGTTGTCACTTGGTCCCGTTTACATGTCTGCTTCCTGCTTGGCCAGAAGCCCCTACAGAGCATGGTCTCTGATAGTGGCAAAAATGACCACAGAGACGTGGCATCTGGTAAAGAGGCGAAGGGTGCTGCCCATCACCGTGGCTCTTGACTTTATTGCAGAACAGGGCACTGTGGCCTGGGTAAGAGAGCACGGAATTATCGCATTCTCCAGGCACAGTGTTATTTTTTTATTGGAGGATAATCGCTTCACACTATTGTTTCAGTTTCTGTTGAGCAGCAGAGTGAATCAGCTATATGTGTACATGCATCTCCCCCCTCTTGAACCTCCCAGCCAGTCCACTCCTCTTGGTCATCACAGAGGACTTTGATGAGCCCCCTGTGCCATGTCCCAGCTTCCCACTAGCTACCTGTTTTGCGTAAGGCAGTGTAAATATGTCAGTGCTACTTTATCAGTTCAGCCCACCCTCCTCTTGCCCCTTCTGTGTCCACATGTCTGTTTTCTATGTCTGCATCTCTGTTCCTGCAAATGGTCCAGACGCGTTTTTCTGACAGTTATCCTCAGACATGATTAATTCTGTTAAAGTTCAGGTTTTTGAAAGGGCATGCTTCAGTTAGGAGGAAAGTTGTCTCTTCACGGGTCCCTCCTCAGTAATGCTGAATTAATGAAGTGTCACTCGATAGAGCAGACGAGTAAGTGCTGACTAGCGCATACAAGAAAGATGCCTTAAGAAACGTCTTGTATTGAAAAACCATAAAGTTCAATTTAAATTATGCTGTTATAAGTAAGTGCTCTTGTTGTGGTTGCATAGGGCAAATTAAAAAAAAAAAATCTATCCATGAACATACACAGAGTACCTACTCTATAGAAGAATATGTTTTGTCAGTAAGAGATGTGGGACTCAAAGCACCACCAAACTGGAAGAATTCTATAAGAAAGCATTCTGTGTTTCTGACCAAATATAATTAGAAAAAGATGATCATAATTTAAATAAAGGTAAAGTTTAATTTTATAGATAACCAAAGGTTTCTCAAACCATGATATTCAAAACCACAGAAAAGGAGAACATTATATCACTTAGATATTAATTTTATCCAATAGGAGACTAAATTCAGATCAAACATTCAGTAATATAACATTTATACAAGGCTATATGATTATGCAGAGCATTCACATATAACATCTTATTTGGCCATCTAAATATCTCTGGATCTGTAGAAGAAGGTAAACATTCAAGGCTTAATTTACCAAAGGTAATAACTGGCTCTAGTAATAATGGGGCTCAAATCTGGTCTTTCGATGCCAAATTCCATTATTTAAGTCAGGAGCACAAACTCCTCAGTTCTGAAAATTTTTTTCATTTGAGAGTGATAAAATCCGGAACCACCTCCCCTCAAGTATTTAAAAATTACATTCCTTCATAAAAGATGTAGAAAGTGCTTACTGTATGCCATGCTCTAGGAATTCAGAGATGAGCCAGCCCTTGCCTTCAGGAGCTCAGAGTCATGTAAAGACATATAGCCAGAAACATTAAATAGTGCAGCGTGGTGACATGGGTTTTATGGTGGGTGCTCAAGGATGAGTGAGGAACTCAGACTGTCTTAAAGGCAGAGGGCTTTGGGCGGAATCTCAAAATGGAGGGTGAGATTTCTCCAAGGAAACAGGACAGGGAAGGGTAATCCACCAGCATGAACAGAGGGCCAGGGGAAATGTTGGGTTTCGGGAGGAGTGACAAAGGACGAGGCTAAACCGGCAGGAAGGGGCCAGGTCACAAAGACCTCGAGTACCACTCTGAGGGTTTGAATCTTATCTTGAAAGTAACAGGGACCCTCGTTAAGCAGCTGGTTGATACGATCAGATTTGTATCCAGGAAGAACACTTGTGATGGCAGTGGAGAAGTTAGATTTGCAAGAGCTGTGATGTGAAATTGCACTTTGAGACCAAAGCATTAAATATTAAGTTCCTTGTCACCAAGTATAAATGTTTGAAACATCAACTGAGGCCAAACGCAACTTCTTAGATATTGCCGATGAGTACAAGACTACAGGGTCCTGTAATCCCTGGGGCAGTGTTTGATTGATGGGGGGACCTTCAGGAGACAGCCTGATTAGCGGACAGTCTTTTGGGAGTCACATCATAGAATGGGCTGCTAGAGTCTGTGTGTGTGCTAAGTCCATCCAGTCGTGTCCGACTCTGTGTGATCCTATGGACTGTTGCTTACCAGGCTCCTCTGTCCATGGGATTCTCCAGGCAAGAATACTGGAGTGGGTTGTCATTTCCTTCTCCAGGAGATCTTCCTGACCCAGGGATCAAACCCTCACTGAGTTGGCAGGCGGGTTCTTTTACCACTAGCGCCACCTGGGAAACTAGGGTCTACAGATGTTATCCTTTTGGCAACATTTTGTTCTTACTCTACCTGAAGTCATATGCTTTTCATTTTCAGACACTGTAGCTTGAAAAAAAAAAAAAGCTGTTTAGGGGGACCTGTTTTCAGGGTGGATTCCTTTCCTTTCTTGTGACTTAAGGAATGACCTGTTTAATAACCGCTTCCCTTCACTGAGTGTCTGCCATGTGTCAAGAGCTTTGTATAAATTTTTCCAATAGCCCTCCAAGGCAGAAATGAACCCCCTATAACAGGTGAAGAAGCTAAGGTTTAAAGAATCACTTGCTCAAATATCTAGTTAATGGTATGACCTAGTACATTGAAGAGCCAGCATCTAACCTGTGATAGGCTAACTCCCAAACCAATGTTCTGCTTTGGTTTCAACTCTTCTCCCACTATTTTGTGTAGCCCCTTCCAAGGCTGGGACCAACCAAAGCTATTTGCCCAGGGCTTACATAGTCTTCTCTTCTTACCCATTCACCTCTCAAATCATATCTTCTCAGAAAGTGAAAGCTTCCCTAAGCACCTCTTTAAACATCCCAGTTATACCATTATTAAAGAAAGTTGATTCAATATCCTTTGAGGTGTTGATCCCTACCCAAAATTATTTTGTTAGATGCTTCTCATCAGGTGATTGGATGTAAGTTTCCTGAAGACTGGGCTCTACAACTCTTATTTCCTGTGATATCACTAGCACTGAGGAGAGTACTTAGCATACAGCTGGTGCTCAATAAAGATACGTCTGGTTGGGTGACCTGCTGCCTCAGCAACATCCTCAAAGAAGTGCTGATGCTCAGAACGGGTAGTGGATTCTATGTAAGGAGCGTATATTGTTTTGAAGGCCATAGGTAATGGAATAAGCTTTCTATATGCATGCTGCAAAGTATCTGTAATTTCTTGAAGAAATTACAGAGAAAGACAGAATAATATGTATAAAGGACTTCCTGCTGTTTTCTGAGCCCATAATAAATTTCACCTTCATCAGTCTTCAAAGTCACATTTTAGAATCAAGATAGAAAGGTAGCTCACTTATCAAGAGACAATTTCCTTTAATGGTAGATCATAAATTGACTTAATTCTAGTGAGTTTCAGACAAATACCTCTGGCTACTAAACAAGTCATGAATAAAAGCAAGCACTGAATATTCACTAGCTAAGTCATGGCCGACTGTGATACTTAGGTGCCCTCTAGCGTGTGTTGGTTTTTATATCAATTCCTTGTCTTGCACATCATGTGACTGAGATCTTATAATGCATTCTAAAGGTGATTTTTCCAGTGCATTTTAATGTAAGATAAATAGATATATGAAAAATGGTGAAAAGATCATGGAGAAATCAAATGTAAAAAATCAGTGGTTCTACTCAGCCATTATTTTCAAGCAGAAGTGCAATTTAGGTGACCCTGAGCAATCAGGGAGTATAAAGTTACCAGGGTTCCTACAAAACACTGGATATTGCAAACATAAGCATGGTTCAAAAGTAATATATATGAAAAGGCATGAAGGGAAGTATTGTGCTCCTACTCTACTTCTGCCCCATTCTCTACAATTAACCACCTATGTATTCTTTCTCACTCTTTTAAAAGCATACCAAGAAAATATGTATATTTTTATTCCTCCTCACTTTTTTTGCACTATATACACTTTTCTACAACTTTAACTTCTGTCTTAGTAATAATAAATCCTGATAGGTTGTCCATAATGGTTCACATGTGTCCTAAATGTCACATTAGTTTCATGGCAAAGTACATTCACAACTAGAACTGAGTAAAAAATGTTGAAAATTCTGTTTGAAGTCAGCTAAGTATTTGTTTTGATAATCAACTAAAAATATATGCCCACTCCTCTGTTTTATTTTCAGTTACGAAGGCAAGGATATGATATAATCTTTTAAGACCATAGACAGAGTTTCCTCTCCTCAGTTAAGAAAAAAATCACGAATGTTCACTTTCTCTTGTTCCATCAGAAAATACCGACAGGTTAGAACAGGTCAGAGTACCCTAAATAATACCAGTTTTAATTTGAATAGGTTTAAAAGCATTCCTGTGTGTGTGTGTATGTGTGTGTGCACATGCTTAGTGGCTGAGTCATGTCCGACTCCCCTCGACCCCATGGACTATAATCATCCAGGCTCCTCTGTCTATGGAATTTTCCAGGCAAGAATACTGGAGTGGGTTGCCATTTACTACTCCAGGGGATTTTCCTCACCCAGGGATCAAACCTGCGACTCCTGCATTGGCAGACAGATTCTTTACCACTAGCACCACTTGGAAAGCCCCAAAGGCATCCCTATTTAATATAACAACCTCTCTTCATGTTTGAAAATGATCCCACATTGTTGGGTGATGAATTTCAAGCTGTTTCCCCAGTAAGGGTGGTGGATGCACTGATCCAGCGATTCTATTCTCTCTCTATGTCCACAAACATATCCCCTAGGAGGTGGGTTGATGTGAGCTTTATGTGCATCCATGAAATAGAGCTAAGTGTAGTGACTTCAGCACATCTTGAATCCATCATCTGGGGTAGAATAAACCCTCAAAATGATCAGATGAGAAAGGGAGGGGACATATTAGTACTCCAATTTTACAGACAGACTAAAGTTTATAATCATATCACATCATTTGCACAGGTTAAAAGAGTACAGTGATTATCAATGGGAGTTGGAAAGATAACAGAATGGCCTGGATAATAATAATAATAATAATAAAAATACCCATGTTGTACCCTGCCGTCCTTGTGCTACCACCCAATACACACACACACACACACACACACACACACACACACACACACACACACACACACACACACACACACACACACAC
>ML663009.1:17963916-18082198 GCA_007570785.1 Antilocapra americana
CACACACACACACACACACACACACACACACACACACACACACACACGCTGCTGCTGCTGCTGCTGCTAAGGCACTTCCTGTCGTGGCCGACTCTCTGCGACCCTGTAGATGGCAGTCCACCAGGCTCCTCCCTCTCTGGGATTCCCCAGGCAAGAATACTGGAGTGGATTGCCATTTCCTTCTCCAATGCATGCATGCATGCGAAGTCACTTCAGTTGTATCCAATTCTATGTGACCCTATGGACAGCAGCCCACCAGGCTCCTCTGTCCACAAGATCCTCTAGGTAAGAATACTGAAGTGGGTTGCCATTGCCTTCTCCACACACATATATATACATAGCCACACACACACACACACACACACACACACACACAGAATCTGAGCTGAGAATCACTTCTGTCCATTGCTGTTACTGATTGTGTCATGTCACCTTGAGTGTACTAGAGGGATTTAATAGGATTGAAGACCAGCGCTTTCGTGGGAACAAAGGCAGCCAACACAGAGAATCACACACTCAGCTCTGTATTTTATCTAATGGAGCCTATAGTTAAAAAACAAAACAAAACCAAAAAACCTATGGCTCCTTGGATGGAACCACTTTGGGTCTAATAATTGAATTACAGCACTGTAAGCCATTAATAGGAGAAGGCAATGGCACCCCCTCCAGTACTCTTGTCTGGAAAATGCCATGGACGGAGGAGCCTGGTAGGCTGCAGTCCATGGGGTTGTGAAGAGTCAGACAAGACTGAGCGACTTCACTTTCACTTTTCCCTTTCATGCATTGGAGAAGGAAATGGCAACCCACTCCAGTATTCTTGCCTAGAGAATCCCAGGGACGGCGGAGCTTGGTGGGCGGCCATCTGTGGGGTCGCACAGAGTCAGCCATGGCTAAAGTGACTTAGCAGCAGCAGCAGCAGCAAGCCGTTAAAGACTTCTATTTTGCTCTGAAGAATCTGTGGAATAATCCCCCCGATTCTTCAAAGAGGGGCAAGGTACAGGGTGTTTGTTTTACTCAGCCAGGTGCTTACAATGACATCACCACCTCAAAGGAAGTGATACCCAGCTATTTGAAACAGAGGCAAATTCCAGTCTAGTGCCCGGAAGAGATTTTGAGAAGTTGTGACATACCTGTTCCAGGTGACCTTCCCCCCTTTTTTTATTGTGCAGTTGAAGATAAGAGTCCATTCTTGGAGTGGGTAATCCCAAAGTCAGCTTGTTCTTTTCCACAAAATATCGTTTGGACTTCCTTCGCCGAGGGCCGCGTGATCCTGGCAGGAATGCCTCACTGCGTGAACTTGAACTCTTCAAGTACTGAGAGAGGTTGCTGGACTTCTCCTCGGGGTCGCTGTCACTCAGCACGGAAAACGGCTCAGTGCGGTGGGTGCTGAGCTCGTAGTTGGGGCTTACAAATTCACTCCCCAGTAAGGAAGCTGTGCTCCGTGGGCTCTTCTGTTCACCTTTACCTGCTGAGAGGTCCACCGAAGGCTCCTTGGAAGGGTAGAGTGGGTTCAGAGTCAGATTTTCTGAAGAGCTGTCCTCAGACTCCGGCAATGCTTCCACAGCCAACAGCTTCCCCTCCTCTTTCTTACTCTTCCAATTTGGATCGTATCGGAGGTGTGAGTATTTGTCTTTTGTGGGTTGTTGGCTGCCCAGAGCAGAAAAGAAATGTCAAGTCCTTCATCCAAACAGATTACTCATTCTCTTCAGCTGACCATCTTACTCAACATCAATCTCCATCTTTCTCTTACAATTTTTCCTTTTTACTATCTAATATGTGAAAGACACATCCCAGGCTCAGATTAGGCCTACACACTACACATAAGGGCAAAAAGTCGTCATTATCTAAGTTCACTGAAATATGGACTAAAAAAGGGGGATGGTTCATTTCTAAATGCTGGAAAACCAATATCTGTAACATTAAGCCAGTGAAATCACCTTGGTGCGAGGAATGCTATTACTTAGACACACCATAAGTTGCACAAGTAATAAGCTGCTGAGGATAAAATGGATTTCACACTTAGCTGGTGATATACACATTTAGCTGTTTATCAAGGAAGGGAAATTCCACCGTTTCCTGGACAACGACTCAGTCTGCATCTTTTGTGGGAGAAAAGCAGGATTTATGCCAACTGAACACCTACACAGGTTCATCCTCCTGTATCAGTGATTTTTATTTGTCACTTCATTTTGTCTTTGTAGATTTTTCAAATATGCTACAGGAAGATCCCTCACATTTGGGATCAGACGTTGCCTCTGAAAGCTCTCAGCTCATATTCTCTGGGTCAGGTCTGTGTACACAAAACTCAGTAGACAGGTCAGTGTGTGTTTTAAGCCGTAGAAAAGCCCTATATGAATAAAAGGTTAAGTATAGGGTCCTGCCTGGTCCATATGAATGGGTCCATAATCAGTACATATGACCCTCAAATCAAGTCCTCCCTTTTTCCCCATGACAATCTCAATTTGTAAAGCGCCTCCTAGTCTTAATCAAAAAAGGAAAAAAAAATGCTGGTAATATGGGCATATTTAATGGCCTCTTTGATCTTCAAAAGCTAAATGGGAGAGATTTTCCTTCCTCGAGTACAGTAGATGCAATCCTCTAATCAAAAAGAAAATGTAAATCATCTGGGCTTTTTATGCTATTTGATATTCCCGTTTACAGAGGACATAATTTTATGCTGGGTAAACAAACTAATGGTGCCCCTAATGCTAATTTAGTCTTCTTAATGTGAACCTAGATTTCTTTGATTTGATGTAAAGCAAAAACTAGAGCAGAAAGCCCCAACTTCCATATCTTGCTAAATTGTCGCTTTGAATTTTTAGTGTCCTTTTTTTTTTTTAAACCATGACGCAAGGCTTGCTGGATGGGATGTCAGTTCCCTGATCCAGGACTGAACCTGGGCCACAATGGTGAAAGTCCTGAGTCCTCACCCACTGGACTGCTGGGGAGTTCCCCTTGACACTCTGAATTTGTAGTTCACATGTTAAGATGGAAAACTTATTGGGGCAGACTGCTCTTCCTTTTCCACTGAGGGACAAAAAATGATATTCTCCTCCAGCAAAGCGCCTGGATGGCTGGTCCATGATTGTCAGGAAACTGACATCAAACCGTGTGACTCCTCACTCTCAAAATTCCACAGGGCTACCTGCCTCTGGGGCTTTGAGGCAGCCCCTCCAAGTGATGTCCCCTACTGTCCTAGGGGCAAGGGTTGGTCCAGCGGGGTGTATCTGGACTTGGGACTAGACAGACCTGGACTCAAGTCCTGGGTCCGTCGCTACCTATCTATGCCTTGGTTGGTAGACCATGTCATCTCTGAGCCGGGTTCTCTCATCTGTAAGTTAGGGATCAGTTATATTTGTTCTGTTTATTTCTCAAGATTGCATAAAATCCAGATGAGACAACGTAGCTTAATTCATGTGCTGTATTTGTGCTTAGTTCACTGTTCACCATGGCAACTGTATCTCCTCACCTAGGTCAGGTCCTGGGCAGCAGGGACGGAGGGCTGGCCTTCCTTTTCCTAACCTCTGCCTGTGCTATGGACAGAAGAGGTAAAAAGTGATGCTTGAATCAATAACTGAGCATTAGATATTTATATTTGTTTAAAAAACCCAACAGTAGTAAATTAGGATTAAAACATGCAGAAAAGCTGTTTTCTTTGGACCAAACCAGTGAATGACTTTAGGGCTTATTTTGTGCTACATCAAGTATAAGGTTCAGCAGTGGTTGTTTAGATGGGGAAGAAAAGATGAAAGTACATCTTCAAGTAAATACAGATAGAAAGTATTTTTTAAAATGGAGAAATGTGCCATTTTCTCATATATATGATATATACAAAGGAAAATGTGAGTTTAACTCTCCTCATTCCTTCATTCACTTGATTCAACAGAATTTAACTTTCCTCATGCATTTGCTTGTTCAGTGATTCTACAAATGTTTATTGAGCATGTACTAAGTTAGGGGGAGGTGGTGCTAGTGGTCAAGAACCTGCCTGTCAATGCAGGAGATGTTTGATCCCTGGGTCGGGAAGATCCCCTGGAATAGGAAACAGCAAGTCACTCTAGTATTCTTGCCTAGAAAATTCCATGGACAGAGGAGCCTGGTGGTCTACAGTCCATGGGTTTACAAAGAGTTGGACACGACTGCAATCCCCACACAAGTTAGGGGGAGAATGGTGGTAAGCTCAGTTGGGGATACAGACCGGGAAATGAGTGGTTTACACCTGGAGTCATGAGTGCACTGAGCAGGAGAACAGGGCCATTGGGACTCGGGAGGGACATCCAGTCCCATCTTGGGAGAAAGGGAAGCTTTCTGAAGGCATTGATGGCTTAGCTGATACTGAAGGCTAAGAAGGGCAGAGAATCTAAGCCAGGCTGAGGAAACAACTTGTAAAAAGGAACCGAGTGGCGAGAGAACATGGGGCTTTCAAAGGACAAATTTTGCAGGAATAAAGTGGAGGGTAGGAGTGGGGACGGTCGAGGAGTGAAGCTCAGGGTTAAGCTGAGGTGAGATGTTACACAGCTTTGTAAATTCCATGAAGGGTCTGGCTTAACTCCATTAACTTGAAAGTTTGGATTTAATTTAGCAAAATCACTCAGAGAACAAAGTAAAGAGATACATATATTTGGATAGGCACAGTGATGCAGTATTCAAAGGGCTTATCTACGGCTTATATATGGTTTGGGGGAGAAAGTTTTAGAACAGGTAGCCTTCTTTGCACTGTTTAAAGCAGGGGTTGGCAATCTTAAAAGGGATACATCTGGGCCTCCCTGGTGGCTCAGTGGTAAAGAATCAGCCTGCCAGTGCAGGAGACACGGGTTCAGTCTCTAGCCCAGGAAGGTCCCACGTGCTGTGGAGCGACTAAGCCTGCGCACCACAACTATGGAGCCCCTGCGCTCTAGAGCCTTGGAGCAGCACCTACTGAGCCCTTGGGCTGCAACCGCTGAGGCACGTGGGCCCAGAGCCTGTGCTCACAACAGGAGAAGCCACCGCAAAGAGAGCCTGGTCCCTGCTATCCACAACTAGAGAAAAGCCCGTGCAGCAGCGAAGACTCGAAAGTAAAAGACAGAGTCTTTTAAAGTGACACATCTTACTGGGGCCCACTGGCCCGCCGCTTTCCTAGGGTGGGTTGTAGAGTGCTGGCTTTGGGAAGATGGCACATATTATGGCGTGCCGATCTAGGGAAGGCTTATAATGAATCTCCATTTTTAACCTCAGAGCAGCCCTATGGGGAGGTGTCACTATTATGCCCATTTAATGGATGAAGAGCCTGAGGCTTGGAGAGTGAGGATCAGACTGCCTGCATTCAATTCCTCGTGCTGCCAGTTACCGTGGGAGTACTTACCGTGGGCAAGTCATTGTGCTTCTCTGTACTTCAGTTTCCTCATCAATAAAATGAGGATGCTAATAGTACCTACCTAAAAAAAGATAATAGTACCTACTTCATAGCTGTTGAGAAGTATTAACCACATTTGTATACATATATATGCTGAGAACTATGTTCTTTTTTAAAATATAATTTTCTTATTTTCTGTGTCTGATTTTTTAAAAAAAATATTTATTTGGTTGCGTTGGGTCATAGTTGCAGCACACGGGATCTTCGTTGTGGCACACGGGCTTCTCTCTAGTTGTGGCTTGAGGGCTTAGTTGCCCCACAGCATGTGGGATCTTAGTTCCCTGACCAGGGATCGAACCTGCATCCCTGCATTGCAAGGTGGATTCTTAATCACTGGACCACTGGGGGAGTCCCTAGAACTATGTTCTTGGCACAGAGTAAGGAAGGTCCCAGGAAGGGTTTGCTATAAAAGTGCATGCCAACAAGCTCCGTCACTGATATATGTTTTGTGTGTTGCATTCTGTCACGTGACACGACACTGGTGAGTCTTGTGCTTCCTGCTGATTGGATCTCAAGGGATTCTTTTCTCCCTAAGGCCTAAGTTATTTCCAGGACAGAATGTTGTCTCATGATGCACTAAGTGGCACCTTAGTGGCCTGAAAGAATGAATACTGTATCTTAAAAAAAAAAAAGTTTTCCCAAGAACCAGGCATCATGGAGAACTTGTTTGAACTGTGATTTAGGAAAATGGGATTAAGAAATGTCTGTGTTTCCACACGATGAGAAATTTTAGGCACTGCTGAGAGATGATGAGGAAGATAAAACTGGGAGAATTCAATTGTTTTAGACTTTCAGAAGGAGATATAATTTCTAGCCTCAACAACTTGCCATCAGACATTGCCCACAGAAGCAGTATCACATACCCTGGAAAAGATGGGTGTTTTGAGTGAAACCTGGAAAATTCAGAAGGTTTTGAAACAAATCAGACATACTGAGTTGCTCTGGCTGTGAAAGATATTTTTGAACCTATAATTTGAAGAGACACTCTAATAATGTGTATTTACAAGATTAGAATCAGAAAAGGTGGCTCTTCTAAGAGCTTTAATTACACTGTACCGCGTATACCTACAATGACTAGCTTAAAACATCCCCCTTTCTCTTCCTTTTGATGGAAACTGTATGTAGGGACAAATGGGAGGTTATGTTTTGCAAACTCAGGAGCGTGAAAAGCTGTAATACTTGACGGAAACAAATCTAATGGTTGAAACAGAACATGATACTAAAGAACCCCATTGTTCTGAGCTTGTGTGCTGAGAAGCTCCATTGTGTTGTGTGGTCCAGGTCAACACACTGGGACAAAATGAGTGCGAAGTGCTCCTTCATCAGCAATCATGTGCACACAAAACACACACCTTGCTTTCTCCCCATTGGACAGGGAGGTTAGACAGTGAGTACCGATGCTTTTGTTGCCATCCAGACAACAGATGCCAGGTCTGCCCTTCAGATGCCCAGGATAGAGGTGGACGCAGAGAGGAAGGCGAGGGTGGTCTCCTAGGCATATGCCATCCTATTTGCTGTCTCTAATGGACCACATCTGAGCACTGACAGTGACAACTTCAGTCCAAATAAAATCAAATCTCCATTTGACAAAGAGTTTCGTATTCAGTTTAGTATTCAATCAAAAAATTACTAAAATTAGAGCATGTTTCTAGTACAATTAACATCCTTTGCACTCATAATAAAATATTCAATAACTGGCCATTTTGCCTGTCAAGGAGGTGAATAAAAGCATTGCTGTTAATCATTTAGCAGTTATTTCTTTGCCACTTTATTTTAAGTAGGCAGTTAAATTGAAACTGCACATGTTATTATTGATTTAGGTTTAATTTAATCCTTTTAAACAGAACAATTATTCCCAATTTATATGCCATTAAATCTTTTATGGATATGAACAGCAAATTCAATTTCTGTTTAAGTGTACAGTTTTTAATGCTTCTTTAAGGAGCAATAAACTGACAATTGTTTCCAAGGATTTCTGAATTCTGTGTTCATCTTAATCTTTTTATCAACAGCTTTTAAGTAAATAAAATGAAATAAATCCAAAGGATCAAAAAAATCACTTTTGCAAGTACGAAACAAAAAGGTTCCACAAGTATATTGAAATCCTTTGGGAAGGCTATTTACAACCCAGAAAATTTCATCTAATGCAGGCATTTATTCTGGTAAAACAATTAAACATTTTCATAGAAGCAAAGTAGTTAAATGAACCAAAGCCCAAAGACTATCCACAAGTGAAGGGGTTGAACTGTTATCTGGTGAATTTTGTTGACTGCAGTCATACAGTTTGGGTAATTCCAACCAAAGTCTCCCTTTTTTGACAATAGCTTTTGGCTGCAAAATAACCAAATATTTGCAGCAGTTTCTTATTAGTATCAGTCTAAATTCATGGACAATCTGTGAGTTAAAATAAATTATCTTAAGAGGGCATGCTAGTAATTGCAATGTGAAATTCCAGTACCTTGTTTCCATTAAGGTTATCTTATGTGAAACAAAGGCTGCATCCTCACGAGGGAAATGCTGTATGACACAGAACATATTTAGAAACAGAATTACCCTCCTTCATTGAGAGTTTACAGCGCTCCTGTCAGACATTTTCTGTGGAAAGCTTGGGAGTTCTTTTCATTCTCCAGAAACAGTGGCTAAAAGGCAGAGACCCAGACTGACAGCACTTCTAGGTGCGTACACTTTCTTTAAATAGTTTCTTGTACTTTTTTTTTTTAAGATTTTTTTTTTTTGATGTGGACCATTTTTAAGAAAACCCACTCCAGTATTCTTGCCTGGAAAATTCCATGGACAGAGGAGCCTGGTGGGCTACAGTCCGTGGGATTGCAGAGAGTCACACAACTGGGCACCCACACACACATACCATTTTTAAAGTCTAGATTGAATTTGCTACAATATTGTTTCTGTTTTATATTTTGAGTGTTTTTTTTTTTTCCAAGAGGCATATAGGATCTTAGCTCCCTGAGCAGAGATGGGACCTACATCCCTTGCACTGAAGGCAAGACATTAACCACTGGACCACCAGGGAAGTCCTCTGGTGGTATCTTTAACTGCCAGATACTAACAGCATTGGAGTCGCAAGGTAGCTGTGATGTCATGGGAAGAGCACTGGAGAGGTCTTGACACCTGAGCCCTGGTCCAGATTTTGCCGCTGAGCAGTTACGTGAACTTGGATAAGTTTCTTATCCACTCTAGGCCTTATTAATACAGTAAGGGATAGGCTAACCTTTAAAAGACCAAACAGCTCTAAGAATCCACTATTTTAAAAACTGACTTGGGCCTATCGTGAGAAACTCACCAATGTATACAGAGGTTGGGGGGGGGTTGTAAATTCAATCCATTAAAAAATTATAGTAACTAAAGACTTCCACATTTGTCAGGGAGTGGAAACAGATGAATACAGTGAAGGTTGTGAATTAAACTTATCTCCTCAGTTACTTGGTTACAATCTTGCTCTTGATAAACTGGCAGGACTGTAGGTGATTTAAATTTCCATAACACATTGTGAGGTTTCGAACTCACTGTTTATTTACTAATTTTAACACAGGAATGCATCCCCATTTGGAAAGAAGCTGGAAAGGAACTCACGGTGGTCTCCGAGGGCAATAAAACCCCAGGAGTCACGGTAGCGTTAGCATTTCTGGCGGGGACTGTGCCTCCAACAGACACAATTTATGCCAACGTACACGCTTCACTTCCTCCTCTGACTGCTGGTCTGTCATGACGGCACAGTGCCTGCCCTGAGGAGCGTGTCAGGCTTTGACTGCTGCATAGCTTGTGAGCAAGTGAATGTAAGACAGCAGTGACCAGTATCTAGGACAGCAGGTCACTTCTTTGATAGGATGATACCCATGTGATCGGACATGAATAACCGATGTGTTAGTAGCTATCGCCAAATACTGTGTGAACCCCATAGGATGGGGTATATATGCATGCATGCTCAGTCGTGTCTGACTCCTTGTGACCCCACAGACTGTAGCCCGCCAGGCTCCTCTGTGCATGGTATTTCCCAGGCAAGAATGCTGGAATGGGTTGCCAATTCCTTCTCCAGGGGGATCTTCCCGACTCAGGGATCAAATCTGTGTGTCTTCCATCTCCTGCACTGGCAGGCTGATCCTTTACCACTGAGCCACATGGGAAGCCCTTGGGTATAGAGTAGAATGCATTTGAAGAGGTTGGCCAGCCAATGACCTTAAATGGAAAATCTCTCTCATCAAGACAACATAAATTAACATGGATGAATGTTGCTAGAAACCAGCAGGAATGAAAGTTGATGCCTGGAAGCTCTCAGAATGTTCTTGATACTAGAATATTACACCTAGCCTCAAGTTTCTTTACTCTCCCAACCAGAGGGGGAAAAATAAATCTCTATGACACTTATGAGAGGAAGTAATCTCTCACCAGCTCAAATATATCTTATGTGCAAAATTGGAGGGGGAAGTTAGAATTCTGAGTTTGGGTTTTTACTAAGTCTCTCTACTTACTTTTGGTTTCGCTTATCCCATACTAATATTTAAGTCCTAGAAACCACCATTCAGTACTTCACTTGATTCTTGTATTGTTAGTTGGAAACAACATACAGTTATCCCTGGTATGTGTGAGGGACTGGTTCCAGGACATGCCGAGAATACCAAATTCTGTGGATGCTCAAGTGGCAGGACCCACCCTCTGTATCCATGGTACCACATCCACTAATTCAACCAACTGTGGGCTTTGTACTACTGTAGTACTATTTATTAACAAAAAATCCTCATGTGAGTAAACCCATTCAGTTCAAATTCATTTTGTTCAAGGGTCAACTATACACACACACACACACACACACACACACACACACACTACATATTTATATGTAAATACTACATATTTCATATGTGTATGTGAAAGCTTTTGAGAGGAAAAATTATATACTACCACAAAAATGCAGATGACTATTCCTGAGTCCTTTTCTTACTTTCAGTCAGTTCTGAATATTCAAGTTAACTAAGAATACCTTCCCATGCCTGTCTTCCACCCAGTAATTTCTGGCACAAGGTGGTTTGTTAAACAGAATGAGGGATATTTGGTAAGGGCTCTGCTTCCCAGGTGATGAGAAAGCCTTCACTGAAGGAAAACATTCTGTTTTCCAGGAGAGTTGCTGGGGAATATAGGCTACTGTGATCCTGTTCATATGGACCCTCAGTGGATGTGAATCTGAGCAAGCTCTGGGAGGTGGTGAAGGACAGGGAAGCCTGGTGTGCTGCTGTCCATGGGGTTACAAAGAGTTGGACATGACTGAGTGACTGAACAACAACAAATGATCCTCCTGCCCAAAAGTAAAATACCATTAATGTTTATTGTGTTCTGAGGACACAGGATCTATTACAGATTTGTATTACTTAACTAAAATTTATCATTTTACATGCATATTTAATCTGGCCTCAGTTCGGTCCATATTGAAGCTGTTACAGCTTTAATTTCTGATAGAGAGCAAAACTGATTTCTTGACTAGATCAGATACGTACAATGGAGGCACAGACTTTGGAGTTAGAAGACAGTTCATTCAGTTCAGTTTCTGGCTCAGCCACTTAGTAGCTACGTACACCTAACAAAACTTTCAGAGCCTTGGTTCCCCATCTGCAAAATGGGGATAATATTGTCTAAGAACCTCTTGTTGGGATAAATGAAATAGTATATATCAAGCAAATGGTCCTCCAAATAGTAGCTAATTATATTGAGATATAATTATCAAACTCATATACCAGTTACTGTACTGCTGCTTTCTGATTTTTTTTTTTTTTTTTTTTTTTTTTAGCATATGAGGTTTCAGAGGGCTGCAGGGCTGAAGAGGTTACTTCTAATGCTCTAGGAGTTACATTGATCTCTTTTTCCCTGAGTGCCGAGTGTCATAAGGCTAGTTCTGGAGTGGGGTTGAAGGATTATCACGTGAAGATCCTCTTTCCACTCTTGATTCATTCACTGCAGTCAATGCTGCTCCAATTTCTATTAAGTAAAAGGTTTTTCTAATCCATATACATTGAGCTGAGGCTTGACTTTGCTGAGGTACAAGGGAGTAATTGCTTTGAGGAGATTCTAGTAACATCAAAACACAAGAGTAGAGCTGAAGTGACTTGGCAGGCAGCTTTTAAAATGGTTGTCCATAAAAACAAGAAGAAAGAGATTTTGCTTGGTTTTAAGGCAAGGCTTTGACTAATTATTTTGAACTACAGTTCCCAGAATGCCATCTACCTGACAGAAATGAAAGCACTCTTGAATTTCATATTGAGAGCCTGTAATCAATTTGTCTATTTCTTGACTCATAAACTACTCAGATCCAAGTAACGATACACTTAGGAAAAGTTTCCAAGATGAACAGAGAAAGGGGACAGTAAGGAAATGCTCAACTAGATGATATTTTTTTAAGGCTTTAAAATTTTTTTGTTTTAATCTGGCCATGCTGGGGCCTTAGTTGCAGGATCTTTCAGTTGTGGCATGTTGGATCTAGTTCCCTGATCAAGGATTGAACCTGGGCCCCCTGCATTGCAGTGCAGAATCTTAGCCCCTGGACCATTAGGGAAGTCCCTGGATGATATTTTTGAGGCACTACTTGACTAAATGCTTTGGTTGTGTTTTCCTTTGTAGTGGAGAACTGGTTCTCCAGTCAATCTATGAAGCACTGCACAGCCAAACAATAACTAGAGCCATAACCCACTCTAATCCTGGGGATTAGAGTCTTTCATTGATGTTTCCAAGACAAATAGGTCTAAGGAAAATACCATTATTTTAGGATCTGTGAATCAGAAGACCAAGGCCCTAATCATGCTTTTGACTTTGTATTATTCTTTATTTAGAAATACATTGATGGTTTTGGGACTCCCTTGGAGTCTAAAGCTACTATGGATTTGTGAAATTGTTACTTTTCTTCTTACTCTTGAGCGGTGACTGTCTCTTCCTCCAGTGTTCTGAAAAAGATAGAGAATCAATGGCTCTTCTAAGGGGATCCTGTGTAGTGAAAACGATCACTGGATTGAAAATTGAGAGCTGGGTGCCCATTTCATCTCTTCCACTGAATTACTTTGTGACGCAGGAGATCAAGCCCTGAGCCTTTGGAGTGGGAATACTGACTCCAAGACCCTAGACTACCAGAGAACTAACCCTAGGGAGTATCAAATAGTGAGAACTCACACAAAGGAAACTGCTTGAAAACAAGACCCAGCATCACAGCCACCAGTAGCACCCTGTGCAGGATGCCTCATCTAAACAACAAACAAAACAAAAATACAAACCCAGTCATCAGCAGACAGGATTACCACCTCACTCAGGCTTGCCCATCAGAGAGAAAAAAAACAAATAAACAAACAAAAACTCAGCACACATCTCACCCTATAGGAAGCTTACACAGATCACTGGAGCAACCTTTGGAGGGCAGAAACCAAAAGGAAGAAAGAATTCAACCTTGAAGCCTGAGAAAAGGAGACGTCATACACAATAAGTTAAAAAAAGAATAATGAAAAGGCAGAGAAATACTACACAAATGAAGAAACAAACTAGAAATTCAGAAGTCCAAATAAATGAAGAGGGAATAGGCAAACTACCTGAAAAAGAATTTAGAATAGTGATAATAAAGATAGTCAAAAACCTTGAAAACAAAATGGAGAAAATGCAAGAATCAATTAACAAAGACCTAGAAGAATTAAAGAATAAACATACAGAGACAAACAACACAATTAATAAAATTAAAAATACTCTAGAAGGAATCAATAGCAGAATATCTGAAGCAGAAGAATGAATAAGTGAGCTGGAAGATAAAATGGTGGAAATAACTTCTGAAGAGCAGAATAAAGTAAAAAGAATGAAAAGAACTGAGGACAGTCTCAGAGACCTCTGGGACAATGTCAAACACACCAACATTCAAATTACAGGGGTCCCAGAAGAAGAAGAGAAAAAGAAAGAGTATGAGAAAATTTTTGAGGAGATTATAGTTGAAAATTTCCCCAACATGGAAAAGGAAATAGTCAAGTCTAAGAGGCACAAAGAGTCCCATACAGGATAAACCCAAGGAGAAACACACCAAGACAGATACTAATCAAACTAACAAAGACTAAACACAAAGAAAGAATATTAAAAGCAGCAAGGGAGAAGCAATAAGTAACATACAAGGGAAACCCCATACGCTTAACAGCTGATCTTTCAGCAGAAACTCTTCAGGCCAGAAGGGTACGGCAGGATATACTTAAATTATTGAAAGGGAAAAATCTACAAACAAGATTACTATACCCAGCAAGGATCTCATTCAAAATTGATGGAGAAATAAAAAGCTTTTCAGACAAGCAAAAGTTAAGAGAATTCAGTACCACCAAACCAGCTTTACAACAATGTTAAAATGACTTATATAATTAAGAAATACTCGAGAAGAAAAAAGATCTACAAAATCAACACCAAACAATTAAGAAAATGGCAGTAGGAACATATATATCAATAATTACTTTAAATGTAAATGGATTAAATGCTCCAACCAAAAGACACAGACTGGCTGAATGGATACAAAAACAAGACCCATATATATGCTGTCTATAAGAAACCCACTTCAGACCTAAAGACACATATAGACTGAAAGTGAGAGGATGGAAAAATATATTCCATGCAAACGTTGAACAAAAGAAAGCTGGAGTAGCAATCCTTATATCAGACAAAATAGACTTTAAAGAATATTACAAGAGATAAGGAAGGACACTGCATAATGATCAAGGGATCAATCCAAGAGGAAGACATAACAATTGTAAATATCTATGCACCCACCATAGGAGCACCTCAATACATAAGACAAACACTAACAGACATAAAAGGAGAAATTGACAGTAACACAATAATAGTAGGAGACTTTAACACCCCACTCACACCAATGGACAGATCATCAAAACAGAAAATTAATAAGGAAACACAAGTCTTAAATGATACATTAGATGAGAAGGATCTCATTGATATCTTCAGGATATTCCATCCAAATGCAGAAGAATATACCTTCTCAAGTGAACATGGAACATTCTCCAGGATAGACCACATCTTGGGTCACAAATCAAACCTCAGTAAATTTAAGAAAATTGAAATCATATCAAACATTTTTGTTTCCAATCACAATGGTATGAGACTAGATATCAATTATAAGAAAAAAAACTGTAAGAAACACCAAGACATAGAGATTAAACAACATGTTTCTAAATAACCAACAGGTTACTGAAGAAATCAAAAGGGAAATAAAAAAATTTCTAGAAACAATTGACAGTGAAAACACAACTCAAAACCAATAGGATGCAGCAAAAACAGTTCTAAGAGGGAAGTTTATAGCAATACAATCCTACCTCAGGAAACAAGAAAAACATTGAATAGACAACCTAACTTTACATCTAAAACAACTGGAAAAAGAAGAACAAAAAGCCCCCAAAATTAGTAGAGGGAAAGAAATCATAAAGATCTGAGCAGAAATAGATGAAAGAGAAATGAAAGAAATAATAGTAAAGATTAATAAAACTAAAAGCTGGTTCTTTGAGAAGATAAACAAAATTGACAAGCCTTTAGCCAGACTCATCAAGAAAAAAAGAGAAAAGAATCAAATCAACAAGATTAGCAATGAAGAAGGAGAGGTTACAATAAAAATGAAGAAATACAAAGGATTATAAGAGACTATTATGAACAACTCTACGGCAATAAAATGGATAACCTGGAAGAAATGGACTGATTCTTAGAAAAGTTCAATCTTTCAAGCCTGAACCAAGAAGAAATAGAAATTATGAACAACCCAGTTACAAGCTCTAAAATTGAAGCTGTGATCAAAAATCTCCCAAAAAACAAAAGCCCAGGACCAGAAGTCTTCTGAAACCAGAAGTTTTATCCTTCTAAAACTCTTTCAAAAAATTAGAGGAAGGAATACTTTCAAACTCATTCTACGAGGTCACCATCACCCTGATAACAAAACCAGACAAAGACAACATAAAAAAAGAAAACTACAGGCCAATCTCACTGATGAACATAGATGCAAAAATCCTCAACAAAATTTTAGCAAACAGAATTCAGCAACACATCAGACAGCTCATACACCATGATCAAGTTGCGTTTTTTCCAAGAATGCAAGGATTCTTCAATATATGCAAATCAATCAATGTGATGCACCATATTAATAAATTGAAAGAAAAACCATATGATCATCTCAATAGATGCAGAAAAAGCCTTTGACAAAATTCAGCACTCATTTATGATTAAAACTCTTCAAAAAAATGGGCATGGAAGGAACCTACTTCAACATAGTAAAGGTCATATATGATAAGCCTACAGCAAATATTAATCTCAATGGTGAAAAACTGAAAGCATTCCCCCTAAGATCAGGAACAAGACAAGAGTGCCCACTTTCCCCACTATTATTCAACATAGTTCTGGAAGTCCTAGCTACAGCAATTAGATAAGAAAAAGAAATAAAAGGAATCCAGATCAGAAAAGAAGTAAAGCTCTCACTGTTTGCAGATGACATGATACTGTACATAGAAAACCCTAAAGATAGTATCAGAAAATTACTAGAGCTGATGAGTGAATTTTTCAAAGTTGCAGGATATAAAATCAATACACAGAAATCATTTGCATTTCTATTTACTAACAGTGAAAAATCAGAAAGAGAAATTAAGGAATGAATCCTATTCACCACTGCAACAAAAAGAATTAAATATCTAGGAATAAACTTACCTAAGGAGACAAAAGGACTGTATACAGAAAATTATAAGACACTAATGAAATAAATCAAAGATGACATAAACAGATGGCGAGAAAGTCCATGTTCCTGGGTAGGAAGAATCAATATTGTGAAAATGAGTATACTACCAAATCTACAGATTCAATGCTATCCCTATCAAATTACCAATGACATTTTTCACAGAACTAGAACAAAATATTTCACAATTCATAGGGAAACACAAAAGACCCTGAATAGCCAAAGAAGTCTTGAGAAAGAAGCATTGAGCTGGAGAAATCAACCTTTCTGACTTCAGATTATACTACAAAGCTACAGTCATCAAGACAGTATGGTTCTTGCGCAAAAACACAAATATAGACCAATGGAACAAGATAGAAAGCCCAGAAATAAACCCATGCACTTATGGGTACCTTATTTTTTTTTTTATTAGTTTTGCCATACAATGACATGATATCGCCATGGGTTTACATATGCTCTACAGCCATACATAGTCTACGGCCATAGCACCCTGAACGCGCCCGATCTCGTCTGGGTACCTTATTTTTGACAAAGGCAAGAATATACAGTGGGGCACAGACAGCCTCTTCAATAAATGGTGCTGGGAAAACTGGACAGTTATGTGTAAAATAATGAAATTAGAACACTTCCTAACACCATACACAAAGATAAACTTAAAATGGATTAAAGACCTAAATGTAAGACCAGAAGCTATAAAACTCTTAGAAGAAAACATAGGCAGAACATTTGATGACATAAATCAAAGCAAGATCCTCTATGACCCACCTCCTAGAGTAGTGGAAATAAAAACAAAAGTAAACAAGTGGGACCTGATTAAACTTAAAAGCTTTTGCACAGCAGAGAGAACTATAAGCAATGTGAAAAAGACAACCCTCAGAATGGGAGAAAATAATAGCAAATGAAACAATTGACAAAGGATCAATTTCAAAAATATACAAGTAGCTCATACAACTCAATGCCAGAAAAACAACCCAATCAAAAAGTGGGGAAAAAGACCTAGACAGACATTTCTCCAAAGAACACATACAGATGGCTAACACATGAAAAGATGCTCAACATCGCTCATTATTAGAGAAACGCAAATCAAAACTACAATGAGATACCACCTCACCCTGGTCAGAATGGCCACCATCAAAAAGTCTACAAACAATAAATGCTGGAGAGGGTGTGGGGAAAAGAGAACACTCTTGCACTGTTGGAGGGAATGTAAATTGATACAGCCACTGTGGAAGATGGTATGGAGATTCCTTAAAAAACTAGGAATACAACCACCATATGACCCAGCAATCCCACTCCTAGGCATATACCCTGAGGAAACCAAAATTGAAACAGACACGTGTATCCCATTGTTCACTGTAGCACTATTTACTATAGCTAGAACATGAAAGCAACCTGGAAGCAACCTAGATGTCCATCGACAAATGAATGGGTAAAGAAGTTGTGGTACATATACACAATGGAATATTACTCAGCCATAAAAAGGAATCCATTTGAGTCAGTTCTGATAATGTGGATGAACCTAGAACCTATTATACAGAGTGAAGTGAGTCAGAAAGAGAAAGATAAATATTGTATTCTAATGCATATATACAGAATCTAGAAAAATGGTACTGAAGACTTTATTTATAGGGCAGCAATGGAGAAACAGACATAGAGAATAAACTTATGGACATGGGGAGAGGGGAGGAGAGGGTGAGATGTTTGGAAAGAGTAACATTACCATATGTAAAATAGATAGCCAATGGGAATTTGCTGTATGGCTCAGGAAACTCAAACAGGGGCTCTGTATCAATCTAGAGGGGTAGATGGGGAGGGAAATGGGAGGGAGGTTTAAAAGGGAGGGGATATATGTATACCTGTGGGACTTCCCTGGTGGCTCAGACGGTAAAGCATCTGTCTACAATGTGGGAGACCCGGGTTTGATCCCTGGGTCGGGAAGATCCTCTGGAGAAGGAAATGGCAGCCCACTCCAGTACTATTGCTTGGAAAATCGCATGGATGGAGGAGCCTGGTAGGCTACAGTCCATGGAGTCGCAAAGAGTCGGACACGACTGAGCGACTCCACTTTCCCCTTATGGCTGATTCATGTTGAGGTTTGACAGAAAACAACAAAATTCTGTAAAGCAATTATCCTTCAGTAAAGAAAGAAATTTAAAAAATACATTGAATAGTATTTACATTGTCCTTGGGTAAAAAGCAAGGTTAAAGTCAAGTCTCTGAGCACTGTTCAAAGAGGAAAAACTCAACATCAGGGAAATGAGGTCACATAATGGATCCTTGCCTTGGTTTCTTCCTCGTAAAAGTACAGACAAGAATACCTATCCTTTCCAATGCTCTGTTTCTATAAATAAGACTACCATTTATTACCTAGGAGACTGTGACTCTCTTAGAATAGTGCAACAGTAAAAATGTGCTTTAAAGCATAGTGTCAGACTGCAGGAGTTTGCTGCTCTACCACGCCCCTGGTGAAAGAAATAACCAGCTTCTCTAAGCCTCATTTGTAGTATCTAAGATGGGATCATGATAGTGTCCACCTGTCGGGGCTGCCAAAAGGATTAAATAAGATGATATATGTCAGGGATTGGGCTCAGGACAACTATTCTGTCAATGCTTTTGTTGTCAGAACCTTAATCTTTGCCTTCTCTTGTTCTTTCCAACTCCAGTTCTAAATTGTCACCAAGTCCTAGCAATTCTTTATATACATATGTCTCCACTCATTAGCTGTGAAGGAAATGAATAAAAAATTGCTGTGAAGGAAATACACTCATATAAGAGTATGTATTGGTTGGAACTTCCCTGGTGGTCCAGTGGTTAAGACTCCGTGCTTCCACCATGAGGGTCTTGTCTCTGGTCAGCAAACTGAGATCCCACAGGCTGCGTGGCAAGGCCAGAAAAAAAGTATGTGTTGGTCATCTCTGAGGAGGAAGACGGCTGTGAGATGGGGAACCAGGAAACGGTCTGCAACATTTTATGGTTTAAAAAATATATGAAACAAATATGGCAATAAGGGTGCGATGGTATTTTTCTCGGTACTTTTCTGTGGGTTAGAATTTTTTTCTTAATTAAAAACCTCAGGGAATTCCCTGGTGGTCCAGTGGTTAGGACTTGACGCTTTCACTGCTGTGGCCTGGGTTTGATCCCTGGTTGGGGAACTAAGATCCTGCAGGCTGCACTGCATGGCCAAAGTAAATAAAGTATTTTAAGAAACCCTCAACATCAGTAACAAAGCACTCTGATGTTAGGTGACTTCATCTCTGTCAGCTTCATTTTCCTGACCTGTAAAATGGAAATAGCAGTACTTTCTTGTGGGATTGCAATGAAGAATTGAGTGAAGTTACTGTTGTCATTTTAATTATTACCATCTGGTGGTCTCTTTGATGTGTTTTTACCATCTAATTCATGATGCACCAGCTTGCAGAATAATCTTCCTTGAATACTGCTTCATCTCCCTGTCTTCCCCAAGAACCTGCATTTTCTCCTCTGGGTATACCCAACCCCATTCAGTCAGGGGCGGCGAGCTGGTTAAAGCCTTCCTAAGCCTCTTTCACCCCCTAACTCTGTGGCCGCACCTCAGTTATAGCATTTATCACTTGTCAGTAAGTCTCCTACATGCGAATGAAGAGTTCCATTCCAAGATGGTTAAGTCAGTTAAGATCAGTTAGTTAAGTCCAATTTATTTGTAAGTCTAACAAACTTACCCTCAGTACCCAACTAACAAAATTGCCTTTATAGTACTGTACTGTTAGGGTTTATAATATGTTCATATCTTTGAGAGTTCATGACTTGAAGGTATCTATGTAGGGGACTTACTCTACTCGGACAGCCCCTAAGAAGCAGACGAGCTCAATTCAGCTTGGTATCGTCAGTGAAAGAGAAAGAGGCAAAGAAGAAAGGGGGAAAAGACTTAGGGCTAGGCTCTCATTCTGGCTCCCCTGAAAGCCTGCGCTGGGAGTGCATTCTTGGGAAACATCATATGAGTTCTGTGTTCAGTGTCATATCCGTGGCATGGGCTGGTGGTATCCACAAAGGCCCTTGTAAGCAGGCCCCACCTCTAATTTCCCTACATTCAGAAAACATCCTCTGTCATCAAATGGGGCTCAATGGGCCATACGCACTCATGTTAATTCTGTTTTTTTCCCCCAAATCTTGCCTAGTTTCCAAAACCCTGCCTGCCCAAGTTCTAAGCCTTCCAATAAACATTCCTCAATTTATTTTAGCCCAAAGTTAAAAAACATCTAACACAAAGAAGGTCCAGGAGGGAGGGGACATATGTATACATAGCTGATTCACTTTGTTGTAGAGCAGAAGGTAATACAACATTGTAATGCAGCTATATTCCAATTCAAAAAAATAAAAGCAGTTTATACTGCACATTTATAAAAGTTGTTTCCTTAAATTTAAGAGAATAAGGTAAGGCATTATTTTCTATAATCCCATGCACCCTTATTACTTGGCTAACAAAATTAAGCCCTACTTCTGACTTTATATCATTGCTCTTCCTCAACCCTTCAGCTTTGGTTTTATTGGGAAAAAAAATAAGGTAGAAGAGTTTTGTTTTTTTTTAATCTAACACATACATAACTTATTAAGAGTCACTGTTTGAAGCACTTTATTTATATATATATATATATATATATATATATATATATATATATATATGAAGTACACACACACAGATTTTAGCCTCACAATAAACTGTGAGATAAATACTGTTATTATCCCATTTTTACTGATGAGGAGCTGAGGCACAGAGAGTTTAAATGGGCTTGGCCAAGGTCACACAACTAGTCAGTGGCAGAATCTGAAACCACTTGGTCTCCTTCAGATGCTTTGTAACTTACCACCATCCCAAGACTCCTTTCTAATCAATGGCTTTGAACTTCAGTACTCTAGTGTGTCATTTATATTTCCATTAAAACAGAATAATATTGCACTCATTTATATCTTCTTAGATGTTTTAGTAGTTTCTAGCATAAGGTGAATACCCCATAAATACTGATGATTATAGAAATTAAGTCTCTGTGACTATATAAGCCCAGGAAGGTAGACCTCTCCTGGCTCAGGTAGAGGTCTCAAGCCACCCCCAACAATGTACTTCACTGAGAGTGATGGCAGTCTTGTGAGAGAAGCAGGCTGGCTCATTTCACAGGAGAGAAAAAATGAGCTGCAAAAGACTAAAAGGGCCTTATTTCAAATTATACACTAAACACCATTGCCTCAACCAACTCAAGAACACCTAAGTCCCCGATCATGGCACTTTTCTAGGTTGGGCTTTCTGGGATTTCTCCAAGGTGAGGTCATAGCAGGAGAGACACTTGGAATATGGACAGGAAGTAAGGAGCATAAGAAATACAAATGTCCTTATCGTTAATAACTATTCTCATCAAAATCTTGGCTCCAAGCTGTCTTTAACTGTTTGGAGATCTGTCTCATACACATTACAAAGGAGCTCGTTACAAGAGCCTGTTCAGAAACAGACTCACAGACTTAGAAAACGAACTTCTGGTTGCCAAGGGGAAAGGCTGTTGAGGGAGAGGGATAAACAAAGAGTTTGCGATTAACATGTACACAGTACTATAAACAAAATAGATAATCAAAAAGGACCTACTGTATAGTACAGGGAGTTCTACTCAATACTCGGTAATATTGTAAAAAGAAAAGAATGAAAAAGAATTTGATATATATATATATATACCTATAACTGAATCAACTTTGCATACCTGAAAGTAATACATTATAAATCAATTATATCCACTATAAAATTAAAAAAAAATTCCCGAAACAAGAGCCTGTCCTGAATTTTCCCTTGGGACAGTACCAATAATTATGTAACAGTGCATCTCAGAACCCACTGTTTCTTACACAAGCCAATTCCTTACCTGTTGACTGTACCAGAATCTTGGGTGTGGAGGTTTTCTTTGCAGGCCCTCTGAGCTGCTTTTCTGCTTGCTTCCTCTTCCGTCTCACTCAGGTTCTCCTCCTCTAGGCTGTCAGGCTCCATGTCATTGTCCTGTATTTGGTCTTCAAGGTCAGACTGGGACTTGATCTTTAGAGTGGGGCTTTCTGAGTCAGATTCCAAAGAGTCTTTTGAAATCAAATGTAAATCTTCTTTCTTAAAAGATGGCTCTGTGGACTGGACCTTTAAGTTGGTGTGATGAATAGGAGATTGAATAGACAGCTTGGGAATGAATTTACTATGACTCATCTTGAGAATAATATAAAAATGAACAGGGATTCTCTCTTGTGGATGGCAGCAGCTGGCTGGATATTTAAAGTTGTGGTTCACAAAAGCATTTGCCTAAAAAAATTATATTTATGTTATTCTGTGACAATTAAAATCTTTAATTCTAATATCAATTAAAAAATAAGAGAACCTCATTATATTATCTGCAGGCTTTTGTATGCACCCTTTTGTAAGTATGAGAAAGGTCTATTGGAAAAACTATTGTGTTTTCCCATCTACAGGAACACTTGTGCTGCAGAGCATAAACAGAGCTCATAAACAGTCTGAATAATCAAATGCAGCTTTATTGAGGAAATCAAATGGCTGGAATCCTTTTTCTAGCTTCCAAGGGCCTGTTACAGATAAGATTGGACAAAGCCAAATGGGTAATTATGGATAGTACTTCAATGCCTTATTTCCAATACTCAGGACACTGATATATATATGCCATGTTCAGTAGTATTTACAGACAGAGTAAAACACGTTCAGGGTCTGCCTTTTGGAAAATAAAGGAGGGGGAAACAGTATGGTTTCCACAGTTGGAACTGAAAAGATGATGGAAGCTAGTTTGTTCTAAGACCTGTACTGGCTGACTTTTCATTTGAAAGACTTTTTTTCATTTGAAAGATATTCAGGTTGCTACCAGATAGGAATATGTAATTCAGGTGGATGTAACATGGAGATCAACTTCAGTTCAGTATTAAAAAAAAAACCCATGATAATGATCAAAACTGTTCAACAAAAGATTTGATGGCCTTGTGAATTCTGCCATTCAGTGATACATAGCAGAGGCTGGGTATCCTCGTGGACCTGAGAGGGATGCTGTCCTGGGGAATGTTGGCTGGGTGGAAGATTGGCCTAAGTACAGCTGGGGTCCCTTCTAACTCGCTTAAGAGTATGATTCCAAGTGAGCCCTCCCTGTCTCAAAGGGCTATCATAAAGACCCATGAGATGGTTTACGGAAAGGGTGCTTTGAGTTCAGATATGATTGAAAGGAAATGATGTTTTTGGACTGTGCTTCCTTTCATCTCTAGCTGGCATTTCTGTTTGCTCTGTCTTCTATCTCACTGCCTTTATGCCATTTTTTTCCCCTGTAGGTCAGATAACAGAAACCACCTTTCTGATCAGAGATTACTGTAAAATTTGTTTTAATGGTCTACTCCTATTCTTTTGGCAAATCCTTTCTTTAATTAAATAATACAATCTTCTTTTTAGTCCTAGTTGACCTTGTTGCTAACGTTTCTATGGAACATCCTCAACTCCTTGGAGGAAAGCACCTTAACAAACAAAAGAGACCAAAGGTAACATTCATATTGAAATACATATGATATTTCAATTTCTATGGTTTTCTTTTTAACTTAAAGATCCCCCCTCTTGGTAGACTAACATATTATTTGTCAAACTATTAATTGCCTTATTTTAAAAATATATATTTCATTCTACCATATATTTTAATTTTGATAAATGGATCAACCTTCGCTTTTAGGATATTTTTAGAAAGCAGCAAATCCCTCAAATACTAACATAGTTTAACCAAAACAGTTTGTAATAATACATCTTCAAGAGTTCAAGTCACTGTACTTGGGATTTTAAAAAAGCTGGAAATAATCATTATATTTCAATTTGGAACTGTTCCTTCATGAAATAATTCAGTCCCTTCGATTTCTCTTCGTTTCTTAAATAACATAGACTAGGGTTTCTTGGAGTTAATCAATTAAACATGTTCAGAAGAAAAGATACGATTTTTGTTGTTGATGTTTGGGAGATAATGAAGAGAGCAAAGACAGATACCATCTAAGTTGGGTCATCTGTGGAGGTGTGATTTTATAAAAGCATGGGATTAAAAAAGGAAAAGCTGATGGCTGAAATAAATTAGAAAGTGGGACTTCTAAATGTAGTGAATGTGGCTCCCTACTGGCACAAAGTTTTTCACTGAAATTTCTGACAAAGACCTGCTGACACATCTCCTAAGTAAACAAGACAGACAGGGATAAACCAGTGGCACCAAGAAACCGCTTGTTCCCAAGGGGTCCCGTCAAGATCCTAGGGCCCAGCCCATTACATTAGTGCTGGGAGGAACACACTTCCTTCTGTAGGTGAAATGTAGCCCTACTTTAAGGGTTCATCCACCAAGACGAGTGCCGAGGAAAAGTTACCCTGCCTTGGAACAAGTCCTAAGCTGCCCATAGGGGCGTGGCGTTTATTGCCTCCCTCCGCCTATTCTTTTATGGACAAGACTCGGCAGCCAGGGGCGTTTTAAGGCCCAGGAAGTGATGGGTGATCCGTGGGTCTGATGCCCCAGACCGGCCTGATCAACCCAGGTTAGGGCTGTTCTGGGAGTCTGGGCGCCGGGGTCTCTCCAGGTCCCGACCACCGGCCCCTGGGCTCCGTCCCTGCCTCGGCCACCGTCTGCCTTCCCGTCTGGGTCCCAAGTGCTCCCGCTTATGGGCTCCTTTTTCTCCCCACCTGGATCACTTTCCTCGAGAGGTTTTCTCCTGTCCCCACCCACGCTCCCACCGTCCACCCCCAACCCCTGCTCGGGCGCACCGCACACCCTGTTTGGGAGGCAACCGCCTGTCACCTGCCGGGCGTTCCTGGCTGCCGCGACCCTGGAGGCCCCGCATCCTCAGTGCTGGCGGCTCCCGGTCCCGCCCGGCGTCTCCCGGTGCTGCCCTGGAGACCGGGGCCAACAGAGCCAGCCCCGCGCGCGCGGCTGGGCCGCCCGGCTGTGGGCGGGGCCTCAGCGAGAGGGCGGGGCCTGTGCTGTCCCGCGCGGCATCCCCGTTACACAGTGCGGGGTCTAGTCCGTCCAGGTGGAGAGGGTGGGACGGGGTGAGATGACCGCGTCTAGGGCACAGCTCCCAGGATCCGGGAGCTCCCAGTGAAGCCGCTCGCAGCCCATACTGGCTTTTCCAAACTTGAAAAGCAAGGAAAGACAGGCCACCGAGTGGGAAGAGAATATGTAAAGAACTCTTAGAAATTAAGAAAGCAAAGAATCCAATTTAAAAATGGGCAGATGACTTGAACAGAAATTTCACAGAAGAAATCCAGTGGCCAATAACTGTGTGTTGTGGATGGAAAAGGTTATAATCAGAAGTAAAGTAAAGATAAAGTAAAGCCACTGTGGATACCCGCCACACTCCCCATGTGGGCAAACATTAAAATACTTGACAGCGCCCAGGGCTGGGGAGGATGGTAGGGCAAGGATCCCTCATATACTGCAGATAGGAGTGTGAGCTCGTGCAGATACTTTGGAAAATGGCTTCACATTAGCTCGGATGTGTACGCCCTGTGATTTAGCAATTTCACTTTTTAGGTGTTTACCCCCAACCTGTGTATGCTTATGTGCAACCAAACTGGAAATAACTGAAATGTCCATCAACAGTAGAATAGTTAATTTAACTGTAGTATTCCCAAATCACTGCAGATGGTGACTGCAGCCAAGAAATTAAAAGACATTTGCTCCTTGGAAGGAAAATTATGACCAACCTAGATAGCATATTAAAAAGCAGAGACGTTACTTTGCCAACAAAGGTTTGTCTAGTCAAAGCTATGGTTTTTCCAGTAGTCATGTCTGGATGTGAGAGCTGGACTATAAAGAAAGCTGAGCACCGAAGAATTGATGCTTTTGAACTGTAGTGTTGGTGAAGATTCTTGAAAGTCCCTTGGACAGCAAGGAGATCCAAGGAGTCCATCCTAAAGGAAATCAGTCTTGAATATTCATTGGAAGGACTGATGTTGAAGCTGAAACTCCAATTCTTTGGTCACCTGATTTGAAGAACTGACTCATTGGAAAAGACCCTGATGCTGGGAAAGATTGAAGGCGGGAGGAGAAGGGAACAACAGAGGATGAGATGCTTGGATGGCATCACCAACTCAATGGACATGAGTTTGAGTAAACTCTCGGAGTTGGTGATGGACAGGGAGGCCTGACATGCTGCAGTCATGGGGTCACAAAAAGTTGGACACGACTGAGCTACTGAACTGAACTGATTTCATATACTCACATAGTATACAATAGCAAAAATTAATGAAATACAACTGCATGCAATAAAACAGAGGCATAGTAAAATATAATAATTGAGTTAAAAAACACCCCAATACATTGTATGATTTTGTACATGAATAGTTTTAGAAGGCAAAATTGAACTGCATTATGTTTACGGATGCATACTTAGTGGAAAAGAAAAAGAAGATGAAGAAAAAGCAGGTGTCTAACTCTTTGCGATCCCATGGACTATAGCCCACCAGGCTCCTCCATCCATGGAATTTTCTAGGCAAGAGTACTGGAGTGGATTGCCATTTCCTTCTCCAGGGATACTTAGTAGAGAAAACTATTTAAAAAAAAAGTGAATCTCATAAACTTAGGATTGTGGTCAGTTCTGGTGGGCAGGGCAGGGTGGGGACTTGGGGATAGAGTGCCTTTGAGATGGTATTTTCTGACTTTTAATGGTGGTTATGTAGGTATTCATTTTAGAACAGTTCATTAAGCTATATACTTAAGTATGTGTAGATATTTCACTATTTAAAAAATCTTCAAAGAGTAAAGAAAGGAAGGGTTGGGAATTATATTCTTATTAACACAGCATTAAAACCACAAATAGATTTGGATAACTGTCTTCAAAGATACAAGAATTCTTCAATTCCTCAATACCAATTGCCTCATTAATGATAGGAAACACAGAGAATTGGAAAACATCATTAGTACTCAATTTTGCTATTTTTATTCTGCTTTTTATTAGAGTTAGATTTTTTTGACAAGGGAAATGTAACCTTTATTATGGTAAAATAATTGAACCCTACAACACTGCTTGGTTTGTTTGATTTGATTATGACTTAGGAATGTATGGTTGACTAGATGAAAGCTACATCCTAATTTTGTTTCATATGCTTGTGGTTGATGCTATTATTATTTTTAAAAATATCTATTTTCTGTTACCTTTGACTTTTAGTTCAACAATGATTTATTATTTGCTGGTCAAATTGCATTACAAAAACTTAATTTCCTTCCTCCCACTTTCTTGTATTTTATTGAAATAAATATAGTTGGAGCTGACAAAGATTTCGAAATAATTTTTTTTAACAGTGGCATTTTTAAAAAGTTTTGTTTATTTTTCGGCCGTGGTGGGTCTTCGTTGCTGCACACGGGCATTCTCTAGTTGCTGGGAGCGGGCGCTACTCTGTTGGTGGGTGCGCAGATTTTTCATCGCGGTGGCTTCTCTTGGTGGAGCACAGGCTCTAGGCGCACCGGCTTCAGAAGTCTCGGCTCTCCGGAGTGCTGGCTCAGTAGTTGTGGCACACGGGCCTAATTGTTCTGCAATGTGTGGGATCTTCTCAGCCCAGGGGTCGAACCTGTGTCCCTTGCATTGCAAGGAGGATTCTTAACCACTGGACCACCAGAGAACCCCTCCACAGTGGCATTTTTTTTATGAATTCTTTTGAAGTTTAGTTGATTTACAATGTTGTGTTACTTTCAAGTGTACAGCAAAGTGATTCAGCTATATATATATATATATATATATATATATATATATATACACACACACACACACATCTATACATCTCCATATAGCTAGATACTTATATTCTCTTTTAGATTATTTTCCATTATGGGTTATTATAACATATTAAGTATAGTTTCTCTATTTCTTTGCATTGTTCACTTAAAAAGGCTTTTTTACCTCTCCTTGCCGTTCTTTGGAACTCTGCATTCAGATGGGTATATCTTTCCTTTTCTTCTTTACCTTTTGTTTCTCCTCTTTTCTCAGCTATTTATAGTTTCCTCAGATAACCATTTTGCCAATTTGAGATTATATTTCCTTACTTAATGCTAGCAACATAGATACTCATTTTATAACAATTTATTAAACTGTACCTTTATGTGTGTGTAGAATGTTTCACTATTAAAAACGTTCAAAGAAGAGTAAAGGATTGGGGATTGTATTCATATTAAAATAGTGTTAAACCCGCAAATAGATTTGATTAACTATCTTCAAAGATGCAAAAATTCTTCAATGCTAGTGGTGTCATTAATGATAGTAAACACAGACTGTTGGAAAATATCCTGAGTACTCAATTTTGCTGCTTTTTATTCTGCTTTATATTAGAGTTAGATTAAAAACAAAATGTTTTTGACAGCAGGGAGTGAGTATACAACAGGACCTCAATGTTACTTGAAGAAATGAAAGCAGGGTTGCTGAAAACATTGATGTTATTCTGTCCAGCATTTAAAAATTTTTATTTTTGGTTGCGCTGGGTCTTTGTTGTTGTGTGCAAGCTTTCTTTAGTTGTGGCCAGTGGCACTACTCTTCGTTTTGATGTGGTGGCTTCTCTTGTTGATGAGCACAGGCTCTAGAGCACCAGCTCAGTAGTTGTAGTGTAGGGGTTTAGTTGGCTCACAGCATGTGGGATTTTCCCAGACCAAGGATTGAACCTGTGTCCGCTGCATTGGTAGCCACATTCTTAACCATTGGACCATGATGGTAGTCCTGTCCAGCATATTATACAGTTGATATTGGTGGTGATTTAGTTGCTAAATTGTGTAGCTGTAGCCTGCCAGGTTGCTCTGTCCATGGGATTTCCCAGACAAGAATACCGGAGTGGGTTGCCGGTTCCTCCTCCAGGGGATCTTCCCAACCCAAGGGTCGAACTTGCATCTCTTGCATTAGCAGGTGGATTCTTTGCTACTGAGCCACCAGGAAAGCCCAGCGACAGGAATTTTAATGGAAATCAGTTAACTTGAAGATTTATTAACTGAAAAGTAGCAGTGGGAACCCAGGTGTCCTTGGAACAGTAGGTACAGGAATCAACCACCATCCCTATTTCTGTGAGAACACAAGGAAGAATTTGCAATGATCACCTGGAAGCTGGAAGGAAGGGGCCAGAGCTGGGAGAAGGAGGAGATTCCAAGCTAATGAGTGCTGGTGTGTTAAAGAGGCTTTTGAATTTGGTTCTGGGAGAACTGGGAAAACTTGCGCCAAATGCTGCTACTGAAACAGGGTGGTCTGTGGGGGTGAAGAAACCTCAGGATGCTTCTCAGAGGTAGAGGACGCTGGGGAAGTGTAGTGTCTCTCTACTGCCCTCTACTGGCAGAGCCTAACAAGGCGTGACTGGCCAAGGAAAAAGGTTTGCAGAGGTTTGTTTGCATGACAGCCAAATACATGAGGATGTTTGAAGCTTAGAGACAGTGGTTTAATAAGCAGAACAGTGATACACTGGTCTTCAGAATTCTTAAGGATTATTAGGTATAAGCATATGAACAAAATAAAGCCATAGAATGCATCATTTGTATCTCCTGCTTCCCTGGTAACTCAGATGGTAAAGAATCCGTCAGCAATGCAGGAGACCCCAGTTGGATTCCTGGGTCAGGAAGATCCCCTGGAGAAGCGAACGGCTACCCACTCCAGTATTCTTGCCTGGAAAATTCAATGGACAGAGGGGCCTGGCAGGCTACAGCCCGTGGGGTCTGAAGGAGTCGGACACAACTGAGTGACTTTCATGGAAATAATGATGATAGTTTATGTATGATTAGTAATTTCCCAGGGTTTGTAAAGTGCTTTTGCATGTATCACCTGTTCAGAATTAAGCTGGCAATCTGATTCTGAACCAACTGAAAAACAAAGAAGAATGAGAAAAACAGGTCAAAAAATTATTAAAATAGATTGTTGCTGTTGTTCAGTCACTAAGTTGGGTCTGACTTTGCAGCCCCACAGACTGCAGCACGCCAGGCTTCCCTGTCCAGAGTCTGCTCAAATTCATGTCCATTGAGTCGACTGAGCACATAGTTGGAAAGTGTGATTACTCTGTAATTCTAACAAATTAAAATGTCCTGTTCCTTCACTTACATGTTAAATTAGAAGTAGTAAATTAGGAATGGGGAGAGACGGCACTCTGAGGACAGAAAGGACAGTACCAGGAAGTGAAGGAACACAAGTGACATAAGAGATGTTCAGAAAGACCCAAAGCCACCCAAGGGTCCTTTGGTGTAGGCAGCAAGCCACTGTATAGCTGAAAACCCTCTGTGAGAATCCCAGTACTACAGTAAGCATGATTAATTTTCATAATGATTAATTAAAAAACCCCATAAAGAATAGGCCAGCTTAATACTAGAGGTAAAGGTCATGCAATATATTTTACAAAGATTTTTATCTAAGATATTAAAATGTTTAAAATTTCAAGGGATAAACTCTCAATCATCCAGAAAAATTTGCTTGTTTAGAAAAACCCGTCTTGAGAATTCTAGAGGAGTGAAGTTGTGATAAATATATGTTTATACAGACAATGCAATTCAACAGGCAGATGTGCAGAGAATGCTAACAATATTCTAGGAGAAGTAGTTTGAGCTGGGTGAGCCTGTGGATATGTGTGTGGGGGTCAATTCTGCCTGCTGGCATCAAAAGCGTTTGGAACAAGATGATCCCATAGGCTGGTTCTTAGGAATACAGATTAACAAGCGATGATTGCTTTGCTTCTTTTGATTTGTTTCCTTGGTTTGCTTGTCTAAATATAAGTTTAAGGCATTTTTGTTATGGCAGTTTAAGAATATACAACAGTAGAGAGAAAGGTATAATGAACTCATAGGTAACCTTTGTTCAGCTTCAAGATCAATCTACGAATGATCTTGTTTCTATGCATACTGTTCTGTACTCCCAATGCATTATTTAAAAGTAAATCCAAGCTGCTATACAGTTTTATCTATAAGTACTTAGGATGCATCTAGGAGACAATTTTGAAATCACCACAGTAGCACTGTCACGTCTAAAATAAAATTAACAACTCTTTCATATCATTTTGCACTAAGTTGTGTTCAGAATTTCCAGACCGTCTTCCATGTGTCTTTCTGTAATTGGTAAATTTGAATCAGGATCCAAACAAGTTTCTACAAAGTGATATTTTAAAAATAACAGGTTTATTGAGATATAATTCATACATTGCACAATTCACCCCTTTAAAGCACACAGTTCAGTAGTTTTTAGTATATTCATAAAGCTGGGCGATCGTCACAACTATTTAATTCCAGAATCTCTCTCCCGAAGCAGCCATTCCTCATTCCCTGCCCTCGTCTCAGCCGTTGCCAACCACTAACTACTTTCTGTCTCTGTGGATTTGCCTTTTCTGGACATTTCATGTAAATGGGATCATACAGTTTGTGTTTATGTGTTTGGCTTTTTTTTATAGCATAATATTTTAGGTTCACCCATATTGTAGTACATATCAGTACTTCATTCCTTTTTATTGCCACTGTATTAATACATTATGTCTTATTTATTCATTCATCAGTTGATAGTCATTGGGTTGTTTCCACCTTTTCACTATCATGAATAATGCTGCTATGAACATTCATGTACCAGTTATTTTTTTAAAAAACTTTTTATTTTGTATTGGGGTAGCCTATTAACAATGTTGTGATAGTTTCAGGTGAACAGCAAAGGGACTCAGCCGTACATATACATGTATTCACTCTGCCCTGAATTCCCCTCCCATCCAGGCTGGCAGGGAGCTACACAGTAGGTCTGTATAGCTCCCTGTTCTACACAGCAGGTCCTTGTTGGTTACCCACTTTAGGTATAGCAGTGTTCATGTACGAGTTTTTATGTGGACATATGTTTTCTTTCTTTTTCCCCTGTTCTCTTTGGCAGTTTTTATCCTTCTAGCTTTATTGAGATATAACTGACATATAGCAGTGGATGAATTTAAGGTGTATAGCTTAATGATTTGACGCACATGTACCATGAAGTGATTATCAGGATGAGTTTAGTGAACATCCATCATCTCATATAGATATACAGGTAAAGAAACAAAAATATTTTTCCCCTTGTGATGAGACCTCTTAGGATTTAGAACTTTCCATACAGCAGTGTTAGTTATATTTATCAAGTACATTATATACGTACGTTACATGTATAACTTGGATGTATGTACGTATATCCATGTGATATATACACACATGGATATACATATAACGTGGATGTATATGTGTATCTATATGTGTATCCATATATACGTGTATATATGGATGTATGTACGTTACATCCCTATAGCACTTACTTATCTTATTACTGAAAGCTTGTACCTTTAGATTACCTTCATCCAGTACCTCTTTCCTCCATTCCCTTCCTCTGGTAATGACAAATCTGGTCTCTTTTTCTATGGGTTTATTTGTTTTTAAAGTATCACTGACCTACAACACTATGTTAGTTCCTGGTACACAACACGGTGATTCGCTATCTCTTTATACATTTCAAAGCGATCACCATGGTAAGTTTAGTTATCATTGTGGCCATGTATACCTCAGAATGGAACTGTTGGAGCATATGGAAACTCTCTGTTGAACTTTCAAAAAAACTTCGAGAATGCTTTCCAAAGTGGTTGAAGTATTTATATTCCTGTCAGTAATCTCTGCGGGTCACCATTTTTCTATGTCCTTTCCAACATCTGTTATTGTCTGACTCTTTTTATGATAACCATCCTTGTGAGAAGTTCTGTCTCATTGTAGATTTGATTTGCATCTACCTAAGGACTAATGGCAGGGCTTCTCTGGAGGTTCACTGGTAAAGAATTTGCCTGCCAATTCTGGAGACATGGGTTTGACCCCGGGGTTGGGAAGATTCCTTGAAGAAGGAAATGGCAACCCACTCCTGCTGGGAAAAGCCCAGTGGACAGAGGATCCTATGCAGTCCATGGGATCACAAAAGGACTTAGCGACTAAGCAACACGATGACTGATGATACTGAGTGTCTTTTCTTGTACTGATGGTTGTTTTTATTACACAGTGACCTTCCAAATTATTGCAAATGTATTTTAAATTTTAGATTAAAGAGTTTTTATCAGAGCAATCTCTAAAAGTGATTTGTCTCTGATAACTTTCTTGCCTTCCAGAATAAAATGTTCTAGGCTCCAGTTATGCATTTCTTGCCCCAACCTGCAATTAACCATTTGAATTTCCTTGTTATATACTTTTTATATGTTATACTTGTTATATACTTTTTTATATTAAGAATAATTTGCCTTTTTTCCTTGTTCTTTTTCTGGTGTGGTGTTGATTGTTTTTCTTATTTTTAGAAGCTGTTTAAGGATTTTACCACTTCCCCCCCCCAGCCTTTCACTTGCTGTTTATTTATTTATTGCCACGAGGCATTTATTTGTATATAGTCAAAGCTATCACTCTTCTTCCCTCATATTTTTGAATTTTGAGTCATGATAAGAAAAGTTTATCCCACTCCCACATTATAGACCCAATTCACCTATTTTTTTCCAGTATTTCTATGGTTTCATTTGTATTTTTAAATATTCCATCTGTTTGGATTTTATTTTTGGTTTATGATGTCTTTATTATAAAGTTTTGCCTTTTTCTATATGGCTGCCCAGTTAGTAAAATGTTGATCTTTTCTTTCGAAAATCATTTGAGGTACCACCTTTATTGCATATAAAATTTTTATTTTACAACATCAGTATTAATACATGTCCTTCTATTGCTGCTTATTTTATTATGAGATGAGGCGACAGAGTTCGTTAAAAGCTTTTCTATGCATTTTTCTTCAATAGCAGTGCCTTTGTGCATATTAACTTTAAAGTTAAAATTCTATATATCCAGTTATCAGGATGTTCTCAGTAGACCCAGGATTTAGTGATCTCTATGCCATTGTCTTAAACTAGTACAGGGAGAAATCAGTACTCTTATCTCATTTAGTCTTTACACTAATCCTGTGTGGTGGGAATTTTTATCCCCATTTTACAGATGAAGAAGCTTAAGATACAGGAAGTTATTCTGTGACCAAAACCAATTAATCACAACTTGGGAATAAAGAATTAAGGAAAAGCAAAAGAAAGAGAGTACACACCCCCATTTTAAAGAATATTTAGGGAATTCCCTGGCAGTCCAGTCTCAATGTTGAGGACCTGGGTTCAATACCTGGTCAGAACTAAGATTCCACAAGCCGCAGCATGGCCGAAAAAAAATAATAATAAAGAGTAATTGATTTGATGTTTATTTCTAGTAAAGGGGGTAGCTTAATTTGAAAATTTCAACTGGATCTCTGATGCTAGTCTCCTTCAAACAGTCTAGTATTTTTCTAATGGGACACAATTTTCATTTCACAAATCAGGGCCTGGCTCAAAAGAGATATCCTATCTTAATTAAAAACTGTGACTCATCCTTTCAGGGGATTGCAAAAGATCTGGCAGAATTATTTTCTATGTTTAAATGTCAATACAAGGTGCTTTCACAAAGCTAAGTCTCTCTACAGTTCAGCAAGATATCTTCTTAAAAAATAAACTGAGGCATTTGGGGAGAATATAAGAAGTTGTTGTTGCCTTAGTTTTGGTTTGCTTCTATATGAAAATTAGATTTAGAGCAGAAGAGGTGGGAAAAATTAGCATATTTGAACAGGTTTGGAGTAATGATCAGTGATGACAAATTTGCTCATGAAGGCATTACAGGAAGGAAAAGGGCTTCTCTCTTAGGAGGTGCAACACTGTAAAAATAGAATTGCATTTCGGCTAGATCAAAACGTTATTATAAATATAGCAAATTACCATGACTTCACTTGGGGGAGGTAACAGGAAATTATGTTATTGGGTTAAATTAGTGACCTTGTGAATGACTAGCAGTTCAGACTGTCCTCTTCCTCTGAGGGGAGCCTCCCTATTTGATGTGTGCTCAGTCTGTCGGGTAGTAGGATTTTTCTCTCTGTTATTTTTACCTAATGAAAGATGCCTGCAGTCAGAGAATTTTGGTTTGGTTTTTCTTGAGTCATTTGAAAGGATGTAGAATAAGCATCTTTTTTACTTAATCCCCGAAAGGTAAGACTAAGAAAGATAGAGATTTCTTAGTTATTCTTTAGCTCTATTTTCCAATGAGCAGAAACAAGGAAACATGAAACACTACCTAAGTTGTATGTAAGGAATGTGATAGGATCCTACTCCTGCCTAAAGAGTCATCATGTCAACTCACAATGATTTAGAGCAGGGGTCCCCAACTTTTTTTGGCACCAGAGACTGGTTTCATGGAAGACAATTTTTCCACAGACCAGGGAGACAGGGATGGTTTTAGATGATTCACGCTCATTACATTTATCGGGCACTTTGTTCCTATTATTATTACATCAGCTCAGATCACCAGGCTTTAGATTCCAGAGGTTGGGGGACCCCTGGATTAGAGGGAAAAGCACTTCATTCTGTCCTTATGCCTTTCAATAATTTTGTGATTATTTTTTAAAAATAATCACAAGAAAAAAATCACAGCTGGATCTGGCCTCTGTAACAAATACAAACTCATAAATTTTATGTGTGGTAGAGCAGTGCAGGGAGAGGTAGAGACAGCAGGTGGTATTATTTTAGAAATAGTTTATTCAGACCCAAAGAATGAGACATGTCATAAATGTTTTCACACATTTTCATGTGTAAAAGGGAAGGGAGGGAGTACAACCTTGAAAACAACCTTGGAACAACCACTAGAAACACAAATACATAGTCTTCTCTTTATTGAATAATTTTTTAAAAGCATCTATTAGATCAGTCATCAGGAAATTCAACTCATTATTTTCTTTTGTACATATGACGTGTCCTGGTAAAAACATGGCCTACCAGGTCAACTATTGTGATTTAGCAAGACAATTCTAAGAACACAGAATCTTTGGGTCTGCCTTGAACTACCCTTAGGTCTTGGGGCAGGAACTTTGGGACTTTTTCCTGTTCATCTGACTCATTCATGACATCTCCCTGACAGGGCAGGGACTGGTTACAGCTACTTAAAGTCCATCTTGAAAGTCAGCTCCTAGGACTAGAGACCTTCTTTGGGTCCTTTTCATCCCAAAGATCTTTATTTGGAAACCAGAAAGATTAAAAAAAATTTTTTTTAATGTTTAAGTAGTTCCACTAGAGCCCAGCATCTAAAGTCTCCTGTTTCCTTTACAGTAAGAATGTTAGCTGATCACATTGACCCTGATCCTGAAGCTTAGTAGAATCCTCTTGCTCTGAAGTAGTGTCAGGCATAATAAGTTCTCTTCGTTTCTTTTAAACTGCAAAGCTTTATGTCCGTGGGTTAGTCCTCACTGCTCTAGTCCCGGGGTGGTTTACCACTGGAGGATGCCATCTTGCATTGACTCAAAGGACGTTTTTCACGTGACGGTAATTAAGCACCTTCCCACAGGCTGCTCCCCGGAGGTGATGATGAGGCTGCCCTGAAATCCTATTTTCTGTTGCAAGGCTCCCTACACGATGCTCTCTGGTATATGAGTCAGTTCTCCTTTTAGTTTTGAAGACTGTGCCTTTTCCTTCGTCTTTGTTTTTGCCTCTGAGTACAACTGTGTGATGTAGTTTATGCAGCCCCTAGAGCGGGAAGCTGAAAGAAAAACGTGGCAAACCCAAACATTTAGTTTGAACAGAGTTGCACCCATTTATTTAAAACACGCGGATCGCCTCGTGGTATTTGTAGGTCCCAATGTTGATGTCTTAAAAAACTCAAATCTGAAATTCACTGCTGCGTACACATGCTTTTGAATGCTTTGTTACAGCCTAATTTTCAAGAAGTCTTCTTATGTAAACATGCTCATAAACCTGAAGTAAGATATATAAACATCTCTGCTATCAAATAATGGATGTGTTGCTGGAAAAAAATACATTACCTTTAACATGATTTCATACTGAAAGTAAAAGGGCTTATGGGAATAAGAGATTTGGGTCAGCCCACTGAAAGCTCATTCATCTCTGAACACAGAGTCTAGAAGTGTCTCCAGAAGACAATGAGCAGAAACGAGAGTTGAAATGCTTGATTTGAGGGCTCTGAGGGAAGGAGGATGAGAGTGGGGCATCATATCCCAGGAGACAGTGCAACCTCCCACAGCTGTGGCAGTCCCCCCACCCCAGGGAGTATGTGCTGGGATGGGGGACAGACCTTTCTGGGGAGGGAGTCCTGAGTGCACAGGCTTATTCTATTTTTTAAATTAAAAAATATTATTGAAATATATTAATAGTTGATGTATAACATGTTAAGTTCTTCTGTGTAAATGCTTATTTTAAACTTTCTTAAAGGTGAATTACAAGGGCTTCTGCTTGCTCAGCAGCTGAACTGAGGGCTTTTCTTTTCCTGCTAAAGGTTACAGTTCTACTCCCACTGTTGTTTTGAGTCTTTTTGAAATTTTTACTTTGTATTAGGGTATAGTGGTAAAGAACCCGCCACCCAGTACAGGAGACTTAGGAGACATGGGTTTCATCCCTAGGTGGGAAAGATCCCCTGGAGGAGGAAATGGCCCACTCCAGTATTCTTGCCTGGAAAATTCCATGGAGAGCAGAGCCTGGTGGGCTACATACAGTCCATGGGGTCCAAAGAGTTGACACAACTGAGCAACTGAGCCCGTACATTGGCGTCCAATTCTCGATGTTGTGATAGTTTCGGGTGAACAGTGAAGCTACACCCACCGCTCTGTTCCCCTTGCCTGGGGGAATGGGTATAGGAAACAACCTGAATTACACATTATACTGACGTCACAGAAACACGGGTTGCAGTGTAACAGCCTGTAGGCAGCTGACCCCATTTCCCCCTCCCACCTCGGGTCTCACACATCCTGCTCACTCGTGCCCCTCTTCCTAGTACTACAGCTAGTCTTTCTTTCCATTTCACACCTTGCTAGGTCAAAATAAAAAAAAAAGCCAGAGGTGTTATAAAAGAAATGCTTCTTATAAAGCCTCAAGATAACCAATAGCAGCTAGTGGCAAAGCTCACTGCACTGTCTTGCAACTTTGGGCAGGTGGAACAAGTTAATCTGCATGGAGGAAACACTGGTTGGAAGGTACAAGATTCTTGCTGTGCTATATTCCTAGCTTCTGTCTACTTTATCTTTGTCAGGAGTACACACACACGCATGCACACATACACTGAATCTCCATTTAGACTATTCTTTTCATATTTTGCTTGAAGAACTGCAATAAAGTAATCCAAAAGACTTGAAACATTTCTGCTTGAATTTGTTAAGCCTTATATTCATTTGCATGAGAGCTAAGTTGCATCAGTCGTGCCTGACTCTTTGCAACCCCCTATACTGTAGCTTGCCAAGCTCTTCTGTCCATGGGATTTCCCAGGCAAGAATACCGGAGTGGGTTGCCATGCCCTTGTCCAGGGCATCTTCTCCACCCAGGGGCTGAACTGCATCTCCTGTATCAGCAGGTGGGTTTTTTGTTCGTTTGTTTGTTCTTACTACTAGCACCACCTCAAAAGCCCTATATTCATTTACAATACAGATTTATCAGACTCTCCACTTATGTGGCAAGCCGTGTGCTAGGATCTGAGGATACACATAGAGTAGATCCAATTGCTAACCACCTGGAGGTGTATTGTGGTAGCTAGATTAACACACCAAAAATGACAGCCTAGTGGGGGAAGTTCTTCATTGGTAAAGCTGTATATAGGATGCTGTGGTGCACAGGAGAGGCGTACAGTCTAAGATGTGCCTGTGTGTGATAGCAAGGACTCAGGGATGGCTTCCCAAAGGGGCTTACATTAAGCTAGGCGAACTTAACTGCTACTTTTTGTTTTCTTAAGGAGTAGTTCCTTAAGTTCTGTGAAATGATTTAGGTGATTTGCTTTTTCTTATGCTAAAAACCAAACTTTGATTTTTCCTCTCCTCATGAAAGGCAACAAGTTAATGGACCTCATCTTTCATGTCTCAGGTCCCATAGTCGACTTACTTTGGCCATTTTTCTCTTGGGATGATGTTTCTTCATTATTTGACCTCGATCTGTAACTTTCTAGAGTGTGCTCTGAAATCTCACTTTCTGCAAGAAGAAAAAATTGTTATTGGTTTCTGGTGCCACGGACATCATCTGTGTTTAGAAATGTATGTTTGAGTAAGATCGTACCTGTTTTTACGCAATAATAGACTTACCACTTCCTTGCCCTACCTCATGTACGTGTTAGTTCAGTAAATCATTTTTTAGTCTTTACTGTGATTCCTACAGGCACTGTGCCATGCAGTATAAGAGCTGCAGAAGTCAGATGACAGCATATTAGAATCAAATACTGTCTTTTGGGGAAGAAACAACTCTAGTAGCGCTTAAAGAAATATGGTGGGGGAGGTATCAATGAGAGGTTCTGAAACAATACTGTGGCAATTGCCTGTTATGTGGGTACAACTGGAAAGCCAGACCCTATATGTAGGTCTGTTTATGATAAAAATGTTAGTCCATCTGAATATCTCAAAAGATAGGTATTAAACTAGGAAAAGCAATACTTAAAAATTTTTTTTTAACTTTTTATTTTGTATTGGGGTATAGCTAATTAACAATATTGTGATAGTTTCAGGTGAACAGTGAAGGGACTCACTCAGCCATATATATGCGAATATCCATTCTCCCCCAAAATCCCCTCCCCCCAGGCTGCCACATAACACTGAGCAGAGTTCCCTGTGCTATTCAGTGGGTCCTTGCTGGTTATCCATTTTAAATATTGCAGTGTGTGCATGTCCATCCAAAACCCCCTAACTCTCCCTTCCCCACATCCTAACCCCTGGCAACCATAAGTTCACTCTCTAAGTCTGTGAGTCTCTTTCTGTTTTGTAAGTTCATCTGTATCATTTCTCTTTAGGTTCCACATGTAAGGATGTCCCATTAAGTGCCCCACTGAAGTTGTGCACTTATTCCTCCTCCTTCTCTGTCTGACTGACTTCACTCAGCACCACACTCTCTAGGTCCATCCGTGTTGCTGCAGATGGCATTATTTCATTGTTTTTAATGGCTGAGTAATATTCCATCATATAAATGTACCACATGAGAAGCAACACTTGTAAGAGGATCAGAGCCATTCAAAGATGTATTAATAGTATTTTGCCATAGAGCGTGATGTGCGCTCTGTCATTGGAGGTGTATGAGACATAAATGGCTAAATCATCAGTGTTCAAGAGCACCATCATGCAAGTCACATGTGTAATTTACAATTTTCTAGTTGCCATCTCAAAAAGTAGAAGGAAGCAGGGGAAATCGATATGTTTCATTTAACTAGTATATTCAATATGTTGTTATTAGACATATTCTTGTGTGTTTGTGTGTGAACTGAGTCTTCAAAACTGGATGTGTATTGAACCCTTACAGCACCTCTCAAGGGTGCCTGGCCACAGTTCATATGCTGACTAGCCATATTACGGCTACTGTATTGAACAGTCCAGGTCTAAATAACCACTAAGAATTAAAGAAGGGATTTAATTTAATCTTGGCCTGCATTTATGGAACAAACAGAGCAGATGGTTATTCTGGATAATTTCTAAGGTCCCTTCTGTCTCTGATGTTGCCTATATATTTTAATAGGTATCTTCTGTGCTAGATAAGTAATTTTGGCTTTGTTTCCAATGATAACTTCTAAATAAGAATGCTTAGGTACATTACGAACATATGGTTGATGGAGGCCGAGTGCATTCTTGCAGAGTAAGAATGGGCCCACACACAGTCTGTTGACTGTTTCAGAACCACAGCCCTTGACTGGTCAGTCGGTCCTAGAGTAGGAACTCCTTGAGGGCAGGGATTTGGTCTGCCTTGTTGGCAGGTGTGTTCTCAGTGCCTGGCGCACGGTAGGTGTTCAGTGAATGCTTATTGAATGAATGGGTGAATATCCTCTCTATTTGGTATCCTTTTGTGAATAGAAGCCTTCACAATTTAATGCCAGTTCCTAGAGCTACTCTAGTTTCTCTTGGTCATGCATTCTTTGACTATAATCCTTGGAAATTCACATCCTGCTCAGACAGATTGTATAGCGTTGAACGGTACACTGCTCAGGTGGTGCAGCATTGAATGGAAGAGCTTTAATTGCCAGAATTTCCCTTTGGGCTGGCCAGTGGCTTCAGCATCTTGGAGCGTCTGTCAGGCTCTCTGCCTACTCACCTTTCTTCCATATCACATGTGCTTTCCGGAGTTTCATGATGAAGAGCTGGACAATGATGAACAGTATGAAGATGAGGAAGGCCACGAGGGTTAGCAGCAGGACACCGCTCTTCTTCTTTGTCAGTCCCCCATACTGCCGATTTGCTTCTGCAGGGAAAATGCAAGGGCTTTAGACAGGCTGAGGGGTTTTTTGATCACTGAGGAATATATACAATATTTGAAAAATATAATGAAGGATAATAGCTGAGAGGAAAAGATGAGGGAGAGCTTTACCCTAAAGGTAAAGAGAGTCACATTAGTCATTCTCTGAAAATAAGCAAACAGGAATATAAACAAAGCAATTTCATGGGATGATTGGAAAAAGGTTTTTAAGTTATATAGATATTGGGTTAGTTATCTTTCATTTCTAGAGGAAACGTGAGGATATTGAAGTATAGTCAGAGGGTTCAAATTAGCTGTTAGGAATGGAGTTTTTAGCAAAGTGTAGTTAAGTAGCAAGATAGGTTACTAAGGAGTTTAAAAAACTCTGCAAGTAAAATGAAATTTCATTAATCTTGGCTAGGTTAAATGTGGTCCTCCATGAAGGCATCTGGAGATAAACCAGATGAGCTCTTAAAGATCTTTCTAGTACTCTGATTTTTGGGGCTCTACATTTGCAGAATGTCATTCACATTCCCTTTCATCTCAACCAACAATCCATTAAGGAGTGCAGCTAAAATCGTGCTTGGAGCTGCTAAGGCACAATCCTATGATTTAGGGAGTAGTTCTCTCTATATATAAACAAACAAGTTAATAAAAACAAACAGCAGTCCTGAGAAAACCATTATTGAAAAAGACACAGTGTTCACTGCAGAACTGTTTACAATAGATAGGACATGGAAGCAACCTAGATGTCCATCGACAGATGAATGGATAAAGAAATTGTGATCATTATACAGTGGAATATTACTCAGCCATAAAAAGGAACACATTTGAGTCAGTGCTAATGAGGTATATGAACCTAGAGCCTATTATGCTGAGTGAAGCAAGTCAGAAAAAGACAAATATTGTATATTAACACATATATATGGAGTCCAGAAGGATGGTACTGATGATCCTGTTTGCAAGGTAGCAAGGGAGATGCAGACAGAGAGAACAGACCTATGGACACAGTGAGGAGGCCATGGAGAGGGTGGGATGGATGGAGAGAGTAGAGTGGAAACATATACACTACCATATGTAAAATAGATAGCCAGTGGGAATTTTCTGTATGACTCAGGGAACTCAAACCAGGGCCCTGTGACAACCTCGAGGTATGGGATGTGGTGGGAAGTTGGAGAGAGGTTCAAAAGGGAGGGGACATATGTATACCTATGACTGAGTCATGTTGATGGCAGAAACCAACACAATACTGTAAAGCAATTATCCCTCAATTTCATAAAAACAAACAGCAGTAAGATAACTGTGCTAGATTCTAGACCCACATATGTTATGTATAATAATGTGTTCAGGGATTCCGAGGCTGGACTGGTCTCTGAGCTGGTCAGGAAAGTGTTCGGCGAGGATGCTGGTCTTGAAAAGAGGGGTAAGGAGAAGAGTAATGCGGATTTTCTTTCGTTGGGGCAGTAGGGCAGGGCCATCAAAATGAGATGGAAAGTTATCAAAGAAAAACGTGTATTCTGGTTAGGATTTTATAGAGACAGGACCGCAGAGGTAGGTGGTAGAGAGCACGTATGGAGGGTTGAAGGCTCAGTCTCTGTGTTGTGAATGGTGAACCATAGCGGTTTTCTGATCATTGGTGTAGAGGGTGCAAAGGGGTGTTTTGATAGTAGGATAGTGAAAAATCACAGCAAGAGGAGAAGTTAAAGTTACAATACTTTATGATGGGGGCCTGCATCAAGGAGGTGGAGGTGCTTGTGGACAAAAGAGAAGACTCAAAATTCTTTGGGAGCCTATTGATTTTATGTGTGTGTGTGTCTTTATATATACACACACAGAAGGGAAGGATGACACCAAGGTTTGGGGCCTGTGTGATGCTTTGGGCAAGTTGATTTTGTGGGGAAAAGCACTGTTAAGTTTTTAGCCATGTTGAGTTTGAGGAACTGGCAGAAAATTCAGCCAAAGATATGTGGGAAATGGAATGAAACAGGGATTCTTGCTCAGGAGAATGTTCTGGAAATGCAGGTATGGAAGTCTTCTGTTTGATGGCACCAGAAACACTCTTGGGAAGGGGGAAACTCTTTAAGGATTAAGGCAATAACCAGGGATGGAGAAGTAGAATCAGATCTACATAGAAGTCAGAGGAGGAGGGGACGTAAGCTAACAGACTCCAGGAGAAGTGGTGAGCAAAGTTAACAGGACCAGATAGAGTAAGTCAGGGAAGCCAGGGAGATGACTTGGTCAAGGAACAGGTCAAGGGATAAGGGAATGGTTAACCAATAAAAAGGTCAAAAATAATGAGGATTGAAAAAGTCTACTGGATATATTGATTAAGAGGTTAAAACATCAAGTGTCAGTCCTCAATAAATAAGTGTTGTGGACACTTACCAGTGGCCAAGTGAGAGACTTGAGTGGTTCGTTCTTCCTCTTTCTTGTCAATCTCTGATGTACTAGAATCTTCCATTACTGCAACTAAGAGGAAAGTAAGACATGAGATATAAATATAACAGTGTTTGTGCTATGCGGGGTCTATGCACATATTCATCCCAAAGCACCTTTGGAAACCAAATTGAATGATCCTCACTCAAAACAATATCACTTCCTAACTACTGACTTCTTCCAAAAATTGTTGCAAATGGTCAGGTTCACTTTTTTTTTTTTTTTAAGAAAGAGTCACTTAGTTGTGTCCCACTCTTTGCGACTCTATCGACTGTAGCCTGCCAGGCTCCTCTGTCCATGGGATTTCCCAGGTAAGAATACTGGAGTGGGTAGCCATTTCCTTCTCCAGGGGATCTTCCCCACCCAGGGATGGAATCCAGGTCTCCTGCATTGCAGGCAGATCCTTTACCATCTGAGCCGCGAGGGAAGCCCCCCTTTTCTTCCCCCCCGAAGTGAATGTTTATTGAAGACTTACTCTGTGCCAGACCTTAAACTGACCATTTGGTATATATTACTTCTCACTATAGCTCTGAGCAAACAGGGTTCAAGAAGTTGTCTCAGTTCTATAGCAGATAAGTGGCAGAGCCCATATCAAAACTCAGAATCCCAAATTTAAAACATTATTTTAAATTTCCTCCCTGGATCAGGTCTATTAGTTGAAACAGTTTTAGGATGCTTCAGGACTGAATATTGAAGAATGGTACCCCAAGCCTGATGAATAGAAACCCTACAACCTGAAATGCACAAAGCAGTGATTTTTATGTTCAAAATTGGCTCAGTTGCCATTCAGCCTAATGCTTGCTTCCTCCTTAGAAATAGGGTGTACTATGATGATTTTGCGAGGTAAGAGAAATTATGAAAATAAGAGATCCTTTTTTCCGATTTTGTTCTTTTCCCTGTCCGCGCCTCCCCGCAGTGTTGGTTTGTAGCCCATTGCACAGCGCCACCATGTGGGCCCTGAGGGGAATGAAACCACCCCTTCTGTTGAAAATGGGTGTTATTAACAGTAATGAAATGGTAGAAATTGAAAGCTGAAAGGAATTTTAGAAACCATAATTCTTAAATCTTCTATATGAAAAAGCAGAGGAGAAAACTGAGTTGTTCAGTAGTGGCGTAAGCCGATTTAAAGATAACTAGATTCTAAACACGTTTAAAAATATTGGATTATTTAAGCAAGGGATGTGGCTGTTGCACTTCATAATATTTTCAATTTCCATCGCCCCACAGAGAAAGTATGTATGTTTGTATGCTACATATGTATTTATCAGGGCTTAAAGAACCTAAACATTTAAGTATTAGTGAAGATAAACATTTTTAAAATGTGATCTGATACTCAGAACTATGGACAACATGCTAGTGATATGAAAGCAGTTCTCCCACCACACAATTTTAGAGAGACTCTACTTGAAACAGAAAGAGGATATGTGGGGATATATGCCTTTCTGAATGAGGCTTACTGTCTTGTTCAAAGCACCATGACAGCAGCATGCACACATCCGTCCATCCATCCATCCATTCATTCATACTGCATTTTGTGAGTACCTGCTATTGGCAGACATCAAGCTAGGTAAAATACAAAGTTAAATATGTGATAATTGCCCAGAGCTAATTATCTAGTGATTCACTGTCTAACAAAGCTGGGATTATAATCCAGGTTTTCTAAATTCTCCTTCATTTATAGTTCCATCATGTCAACAAACACTGAGTTCTTAAATATATTTTAGCACTCAGAATGTTACATTTCTATACTTTGGAGATGTGTACAATAAGGCTGAAAAATACACATCTTTGCTTCTATGTGTGTGTGTGTGTGTGTGTGTGTGTTTTACAAACCTCACTAATGAAAGAAAAGGAAATTAACAAAAAAAAGTATATGGCAAGTTGAAGAAACAAAACAGGAGCTTCCCTGGTGGCTCAGTGGTTAAGACTCCACCTGCCAGTGTAGGGGACATGGGTTTGATCCACGATCCAGAAGATCCCACATGCCATGGAGCAACTAAGCCGGTGCAACACAGCTCCTGAGCCCAGGCTCTAGAGCCCGGGAACTGCACCTGCTGAGCCCACACACCCCAGCTACTGAAGCCCAAGTGCCCTAGAGCCTGTGCTCTGCAGCACGAGAAGCCACCGCAGTGAGAAGCCTGTGCCCTGCAACCCCCACTAACTGCAACTAGAGAAAAGCTTTGTGCAGCAACTAAGACCTGGCATAACCAAAATAAATAAGTAAAAATTATAAAAAGCAAAACTCTCTGAGTTCTTGATAACCAAGTAACTGATGCGCCTTCAAGGGTGATTTTGTTATTCGGTGACAACAGCAAAACTCCAGATTCTGTGTTTTGCGCTTTCCTGTTTTCAAGTCTTTTTTGTGTTTGGTCTGTTCTAGATGGAAAAACAAAGAAATGAGTCTTCTATAACTGAATTCAACCTTGCCTTTTACCACAGAGGGATTCAGATGTCACAGTTATGTATGTGTGCGTGCGTGTGTGTGTGTGTGTGTGAGAGAGAGAGAGAGAGAGAACTTACAAGGTGTTAGTTACCCTGAAGCCCCTCCCACTAACTGAACTCTCCGAATCTGGTGCTTTTCCTGGTCACCATAAAGCTGGAGCCAGTTGGAAGGAGCCTTATATAGTCTTATTACAAATTAAAAGAAAAAAACGTTCTTGAAACTTAGAATGGGAAAAGTGACCTTCCCAAAGAATCATGATTTTTTTTTTTAGGTTTTAATGTTTTTGATACTTACCAGTGCTGTTGGGCTGCTGAGGGTCTTGAGAGGATAGAGAGCTTGTCTCCAGGGCAGCTGAAGTTGTCTCTTGATCAGTAACTAGGAAAGGGGAAAAACAGAATTCCGCAACTGCAGAGAGCAATTTTACCCACATTGTGCTCAGTACAGCAGATTGGAGAATATGCTTGGCTGCTACCTGCTCGTGGAGATTCTGCAGAAACCTCAGAATTAGGTGTTCTGCAGCCCTTGTGCTCGTGTTTGGATCTACATCCCGCTGACTGTCCATCTGCTAAACTGCCTGGCTTAGAAGCGGTAGAGCGGTGGAGCAGTGCATTGGGCAGTGGTGGGCAAAGACTGTTCATCTCTATCTGTATCTCCCTATTAATACTTAGCAATCTCTCTGTCTGTATACTTAATCACATATCTACCTGCCTATTTATTGGGTGGCTTTGGAGTCAGTGTCAGTGTGGGCTGAATTCCAATGCCGATCCTCGCCTGCCACTGATTAAGTTTGGACCAGGTCCCTAATCTCGCATATGCAACGTTTTCCCTTACCTATAACATGGAGATACTAATGCATTCACCTCTTGGTGTTTTTTGGTGAGAATAAATGGTTTCATTTGTATGACATGTGGAGCCCAAAACCTGACTATTCATTAAGAGGCTTACTAAATGCTAGTGTAGACTATAAAATCAATGGTTAGGAATGTATCTAGAGATTCAGCTTAGCATAGGTGTGATCAGTCAACGAACAGGCCTGCAACCAGGGCACTTATAAAAACAATACCTGTTAATTTACAAATATTGATACTGATCTGTAATATCTTTATGGAATCTGTGAGTGCTTTTCAGCCTTTCATTTAATCAAAGGATTTTTCTGTGGCTTTGTAAATTATTTTCTTAATCAAACACTAAAAATTTAAAACTATAAAAATGCCTGAATCACATGCCAAGGGCTCTGAGAAAAGAAGAACCACTAAGGAGACATTAGGGAAATAGTAAAACAGATCATAAGGCTAAAATGAGCTCTGTGGCCACAAAGAGGTCAGAGAAGATTAAAGAGAGAAGTTACTGGCAGTGAAAAGCTCAAAGACAAGTCAAATAGAAGAGCTGGAAGCAGATTACAAGATAAGGATAATGTGGCAACTACTGGGGACACAGAATAAAATTTACCAATAATGATTACGATCTAGAATAATGTATACTCTATGAGTTCATATAATTACATAGTATGTGCAAAGCAGGTTATATATATATTTCATATACTATATACTATACACATTGTATATATTGTGTGTATATGCCATAGTGTATGTATACAGTTGTGCACATATATGTTCAATAGTCTGTGTGTGTGTGTGTGTGTGTGTGTGTGTGTGTGTGTACACACACACACACTGTGTATGCATAGAACTATGGCCATCCAGGAGGAGAAACTGGGATTTCTCCTTCAGCAGTAATTTTGGTAGATGATTTGAATAATTGCTGAAAACTAAAATATATATTTATTGGTATTGTTGGTTCTTTTATTTAAAATCTGAATGTCTTTCAGAGCCATTTAGGTAAAAAAAGCCTCGTTTTCTCTTTGGTGACCCTCCCGCCTCCCCATGTGCCCTAGGCTCCCTTCCACGGCTGGGGGTGGAGGGTGAGGAGGGGGAGGAATGACAGAGAGGAAGGAATATTTACGTCAGGTTACAGTTCCGCCCAATCTGGGGGCCCCTGGTGCTTCTAAACGCAGCTTCCTCAAGACCGACTTTTGGTTTGATGAGAAAGTGACCGGCGGAGAACACAGGGTCTTGAGTGGGGAGTTGTTAACCACAGCGCCAGCCCCCACAGAGCAGCAGGACGGTTTTCTCACAGTGAGGTTCCTGTTCACAAGCACCTTTCCTCATCAGTTATTTCACTTGATACCGAGCTTTTTCAACAAAAATCATGGTCATCCAGCAGCTTCCTCTTTCACTAGTGTGAGGGAATGCGTATCCGTTAGGTATCTCTTTTCACACCGAGAGTGCTCACTCGTGTCTGACTCTTTGCGACCCCATGGGCTGTAGCCCGCCAGGCTCCTCTGTCCACAGGATTCTCCAGACAAGAATACTGGAGTGGGTTTCCATGATCTCCTCCAGGGTCACACTGAGAAGTACCTTATAAAGTAATGAAGGCTGGAGTTCTATGAAGGATAGATGTGTGATGCCTGCTACTTCTTTGAGGCTACTGCTTGGCTCAAAACATTTTGTATAGATTTTAAATTAATTCTTAAACCTTTGGTGATGGGATCAGGGAACAGAGATTCTGAAAATGGAGGCAACTCCTCTTCACATTTAATGTTTGATTTCTTTTCATTTTTATTATTCTTATGTTTTGGTGTTCTCAAAATATTTTTTTTAAAGATTTCTTTATTTGATGTGGATCTTTTTTTAAAATCTTTATATAATTTGTTAATACTGCTTCTGTTTTATGTTTTGATTTTCTAACTGTGAGGCATCTTAGCTCCCCGACCAAGGATCGAACCTGCATACCCTGTGTCAAAAGCCGAACTCTTAACCACTGGGCCACCAGGGAAGTCCCTGCTCAGAATATTAACATGGTTAGACTATGCTCTCTAAAACGGTTACAACCAAATAAATCTAAAGCATGGTCATGACTTAGTGTGAGTTCGTGATTGTTAACATACAATGATATTGACAAGTTTAGATTTATTTCAGTTAGTTTCATCCCCTTGGGGGTTAAGTACAGGGATGTAGTAAGCTTCACATGGTCTCTCCAAAAATATGACTGCAATAAAACTATTTTAGGCCAGGTTATGCCAGCTGTCATGATCAAAAACAAGCATGACACTGCTTGCGTATGGCACTCCGCTAGGCTTTCTACACAACTGGGATTCTTCTCAGTGTTGGGGCGGTAACTCTGTCGCCCAGCTGGAGAAATTTCAATCATGAAAGAAATTTATTATTTAAAAAAGCTTTGTTGACAGTGAGCTCACTCTGAAGGACTTTTCCTACTCCATTTCATCTTGTTTGATAGTGTGATACCAGGTACATTTAAGATAATCAAAGACAGCCACTGGCGGTTCTTACCCAAATCTTCAAACCGAAAAAGTGCTGCCAGTTTTCTTCCTTGCAGCCCTTTGTGCCGGATGACGCAGCTTGCTGTGGAGTGTTTGCCGTAGGCGTGGACTCTCAGCATGCTGGTGCTATTACACTTCTTCCCATCAGGTTCGTATTCATGGTGGGTTTCACCTGTGGAGCGATGTAAAGCGGTGTGTGAGGCTGTGACAGTTTAATGCTATTGGATGGCATGGTTCTCTGAGAAACCAATGGCCTTGACATCTTGGCAAACCTGTTAGACTTCTAACCTCACTCTAATTTCCCTCAGCCCACCTGGGCCGCGCTTGGCCCCAGTCCCAGAGAGAAGCAGATGAACAAGAGTGGGTAATTTCCTATAAACCCTGCACTACCCGAAAAAAAAAAAAAATCCAAAGCTTATCATGGGTACACAAGAAAGACAGCCTAATGTTGTGGAATACAAAGACCCAAGACCTTACTCAGGCTGAATGAATAAGGCCGATTAAAGAGAGGTCTAGGATTGGCAGCGGACTGAACCTCTGGTTACATAAAACTGAATGAAATGTCTGTTGAAATGTAAACAAACTGGAACCAGTTCCCAAACATGACAGTTGGTTTTCCTGCTTCAGTTAAAAGGCTCAAAGCTTAGGTTTTTGTTGTTATTGTTATCAAAATAGTTTTATCTGCCATAGGGAGTATGACATGATGCTCCGTTGTTCAAGCATGGAGTTCCAACTGCAGGTATTATGTTAAATATACTTTTTTAGAAACGTATTTATTTATTTGGCTGTGCCAGGTCTTGGTTCTGGCGTGTGGGATCATGTTGAGTCATGCAGAATGTTTAGTTGCAGGATGTGGGATCTAGTTCCCTGACCCTGACCCCTGGACCCCCTGCATTGGGAGCACAGAGTCTTAGCCACTGAACTACTAGGAAGTCCTAAACGTATTTTCAGTTCTGTGTCTGATATAAAGTTTATGCTCAGAGGTACAGGTAATAGCTATATTATGCCTTTTATGAAATTTTGTTGTTGTTCAGTTACTGAGTCGTGTCTGACTCTGTGACCCCATGGACTGCGGCATGCCCGGCTTCCCTGTCCCTCACTATCTCTCAGAGTTTGCGCAAACTCATGTCCATTGAGTCTATGAAACCATAATATTTAATACATGTACCATTTTAGGTTTCTACCTTGTTTTAAACGAAAATGTGTAACCATGTTATTTGCGTTGAGGCTTTCAAGAATAAGGCAAAGTATTGGTTTGTAAGGATAATTTTTCTGGAAAAGAATGGACGGAATATTGAATGGGGTTTTCTGGCACTTTCTGCCACCAGAGGGTGCCAGAACATTTAAAAATTCCTTAAAAATATAAATAGGAAGGAAAACAAAGGAAAAACGAGAATGGTTTCTTCACTTACCATAGAGCTCCATGCCATTCCCTAGGAGCCAGGTTATCTGTGGAGGGGGCTTGTTTCTCACGGTGGAGCATTTCAGTATGACATGTTCTTCTCCATTGTGCGTTTTGATAACTGAAACTTGTAGGATTGGCGTGACAGGAGTTGCTAGAAGAAAATTTATTTTTCTGTGCTTAATTAGCTAGTCTACATATCTCAGCAAAGCACAGAGCCTAATAATCTGTAGGGGCGGTCTAAATAATGGCATGTTTTTTTGTTTGAGCTTTCTCAGAATATAGTCAAGGGGCCTTTATGTACTTGTAAAGTCACTCTGACTGTCATCAGAATCTTTGTCACCCAGTGTGTGAATAGTCTCTGGAAATTCCCAAGCAGACTGTGTTAAAACAGTAATTCTCACATTTTATAGATGAGTGTATTTGAGTGGTAGAACACTAGGTGAGGAATAGAAGCTGGAATTCTGGTCGCATCTCTGTCACCAACTATTTGTAAGAACTTGGGTAAGTCCCACAACCTCTTGGTGTATCAGTTTCCTTGTCTGAGACGTGAAAGAGTTGGTTTATGAGTTGGCTGTTTGAGCTCTAAGCTTTTGTGGGTCTAGGACTCTCCTCGGTGTAATTTACATCTGTCCCCTGCTCCCACCAGAGGCATTTCTCAAAAGGGCCTATCAGCCTGATTTCTTTTTACTTCTGTCTAAGAAATTTTTTTCAGATAGGCTTATGTCTTCTTCTCTGTTCTACCTCACACTGTGGGGTACAGAATGAGACCCTTTAACATCTATTTACTCATCCGTTTGCCATTAAGACATTATGAAGTCAGTTCCAAGTATGTACCATATGCTGGCAATATAAATGTGGGAAAGATGAGGCCCCTCAAGGAAACTGTTCACTGAAAGATCATGTGTCAAGTGCAATGACAAAGGTAGGCATGGGATGGTATGAGAGGTGGTAAGAGAGCCCAGTAGAGCACAGACTTGGCCTGACCCAGAATGATGTTGAGAGTGACTAGCAACATGGGGAAAAGATGACCCCAAAGCTGAGTCACATTGCTTCTCAGAACCCCTAGGGAGCCACTCCTTCCCAGAGACTTTGTCACTGTGCCTTTACTTTATGGCAGGTACCACACTCAACTAATTCAAGAAGAGAAGTCTTAGGAATTCCTTATGTGATATGTGGACTTATGGTATTTAGAGATCAGTAAAAGGCAATGTTTTAAATTGATCTGTTCTGCTACAAAATGCAAAAAAAAAAAAAATGTCAAGATAGTAAGACTTAATAACACTGAACACAAAGGACCATCTGCAGAACTGAGCAAATTCCAGCTGTCACTTCCTAGCCAAGCCTCCCAACCCCATCCCACAACAGAAGAGAGAAACTTATTTTTCAGAGGGTGTGAGCCAATTGTCCAGCAGAGTTATATCTGAATATATCCCATCTTAGGATATGCTGTCAGAAGTTTCTGCTAGATGTGTGTATGTGCTTTGCCTTCCTGAACAAGTGTGCAAACTCCTGTGGGCAGAGATTGGGCCTAATTCATCTTTGATTCCTTGCAGCCCACACAGTGCCTGGCACAGAGTCACAGTTCAGCCGATACGAATTCTCTTTCCTTTTAGTTCTCTGCAGAGAAAATTTAGTTGATGCCAAAGATGATTTTCACAAACTCACATTTAGTCTGGGGCTTGCCACTCAAATTGCTCCTTTCTGTTTTCTCTCAACAAAGATGGCAGAGGTGCCAGGAAATGCCTTGCTGCAGGCAACATTTTTAAATTATAATATTGAGTTTAAAAATGATATATCCCGTTCCTAAGTGTATCGCTCCCAGGCTGGGTTTACTGGCTTTCAGGCACCTACCTAACACGGTCACTTTCACTTCCTTTGTTCTCACAGACTTGCCATAGTGCAGACACTTGTACACGCCTTCGTCATGCTCTGTTACTTTCAGCACGCTGATGGAGAGCTGATCGGAGGAGTGATGGAGAAGCTGGTATTTGGAACTTTTTAAAGCTGTACAAAAGGGAACAAGAGCTGTTATAAGGAGAGGTATCAGATGAATGCAGACTCTCAGTGGATGGATTTTTCACAGAAATAGCTTTTGATCATCACACTTTAAGGGGATGGATGTTGCATCTTTGAGGTGCCTTCCAAATTCTAGTGTTACCAGCTGGAGACCTCGCAACAGTTCGAAGTTAGTTTAGGAAATAAAGTGTTTTGATACTCGGATCTGTGAAATAAGCAGTTTGTTTTGTTTATGCTGGTAGGAAGTTATGAACCCTGGGCTGGCAAAGGGTTCAGGTGGCAGGAGGATGTTAAATAATTTTTTTTTACATTATGTAAATGCCCTAGTGTAATTTTTCTTAGAAATCCAGTTCTCTGTCTTGTCATACACAGCATTGTGATGCAATTACACTCCAATTAAATTTTATAAAAATATTGGAAAGCTATCCATAATTATCACTATTTAAATTTTATAGTCATATGAATAAGATTGGAACGAAAATAGTTGTCAAATTGATTTGATGACAAAGCTGTCAAATCTACTGTTCCTACAATTTCATGACAGTGAATAACCAAGATATGTTTAGAAGAAAAGTTCATTATTATTTGAAGTTTCCCAAAAAGTATGTAGTACTTTCAAACATTTAGGGAATGGCAAAAATAAAAGCAACAACAAAGCCAAAAAAAAAACCCCTACAAGAACATAAAATCTCCCACAGTTCTAGAAAGTTCTAGCCAACAGCAAGTATTCCTTCTTATTCTGTCTTGATCTGGGATTTCCATCTCAAGTCAAAGGTCCCTTAGCAAATCAGAGGCTCCTGAAATGAGTGATTTTCTTTGTTTCTTTTTTTCTAATGTTAAGATTTATAATGTGAACAAGCCTAAAATAGTTAAACGTCAGTTGGCTGACCAAGGAAGGTTGTTTCTCATCTGAAATAATGGTTATGGTGTCCTGGGACACTGATGTTACCTGAGCTGGAATCCAGGTGTTCTCAGCCTCAGCACTGACATTTGAGTCCATGATGTTGGGTGAGGGTACGGGGGTGGCTACACTCTGCGTTATGCGTGTTTAGCAACATCTCTGGCCTCTCTCACTAGAGTCCAGATCCCTATGCCGTTACTCAGTTACAACAACCAAAACTATCACACTGCCAAACCCCTGGATGGCAAAAAAAATACCCCTGAGGGAGAACTATCACGCTAGATCAGGGCATTTGAGAATGTCCATTTTCTCCCAGTATCGTTGCTGCTTAGTTGCTCGGTCGTGTCTGACTCTTCGTGACCGCATGGACTATAGCCCGCCAGGCTCCTCTGTCTGTAGAATTTCCCAGGCAAAAATATTGGAGTGGGTTGCTATAGCTTTCTCCCCGGGATCTTCCCAACCCAGGGACTGAACATGCATCTCCTGCATTGGCAGATGGATTCTTTACCTCTGAGCCACCAGGGAAACACAGTTTAACCAAAACAAAGCAACAGAAAACATTATTTAACAGAATTCTCTCTCCTTAAAGGTTTCCTCCCAGAACTTTTATTGATTAATATGTACATATTCTATTGGAATCTAGTTGGTTTAGTTTAAAATAATATATTTAGTTATTTTACAGTGAACCTATCAATATTTAATCATATTTTCTAAAGCACATCAAGTTTTTCTAGAGGGTCTGCTTTTACAAAGCAGAATGAAATTTGCTGTGTTGGATATTTTTCCAAGCATATGGTAATTAGGAGTATTAAATGGAGATATAAAATGGTCTCATTATCAGGACATCCCTGGTGGTCCAGTGGTTAAGATTTTTCCCCTCCAATGCAGCAGATACAATATTCGATCCCTGGTCAGGGAGCTAAAATCCCACATGCCTTGGGGTCAAAAATACAAATCGTAAAAACAGAAGCAATATTGTAACAAATTCAATAAAGACTTTAAAAATGGTCCATATTAAAAAAAAGCTTAAAAAAATCCAGAATTTAAAAAAATAGTCTCATTATAAAGGAAGTGTTTTGCAAAATACTTCCCAAAAAGATGAACTAAATAGATTTTAAAAAACCTCTTGCCACAAGGGGGAAAAAAAAAAGGTATGACCACGTGAGGTGACAGATATTAACTAAACTTACTGTGGTATTATTTTCCAATATATACATATATCAAAACATTATATGGTACACATTAAACCAATACAATGTTATATGTCAATTATATTGTAATGAAATTGGAGTAGAGAAAGAGTTCCCTCCCATCTTAGGCATCTAGGACTTAGTGTGTGTTTGTGAGAGAGGAAGGCTGATGTTCTTTTCAGAGTAAAATGCGCCATCAATTCCTATTGCTCAGTGACCCTGAGTTTTTGTTAAGACCATTGGGAGAAGGGGAGCCCGTTTGGGGTGGGCTTTGGTGTGGCTCTGGGTTGCTCAGGTGGAAAACAGAGCCCCTGGCTGTAGAAGTGGGGTGATGTGTTGGCTGCCTGAGGACCATGGGCCCCCCATCTGTCTGTCTGCTGCTGTCTAGCATTGTGCTGTCAGTGGTTTCACGGTTGCTGAGAGTCAAAAAGTGACCTGGGGGTGAGGTGGGATGGTGGAAACGGGCTTTGTCATTTGAGCCCCCTTTACCAACCATGCTGGTGGGGTTTCCATTTCAGACTTCCTGACAGAAAAAAAGCAGCCGTGTGCAAAACATCAGGCTTCTAGGTGCGATTTACGTGTCACAGTAGGTGGGGCCAAGCCCACCATTGGGGTGACTCATGCTGACTTGCTGGCCCACCAGCCTGTCTGTCTGGAAAATCCATCAGGTTGAGGTCTGGCAGTGGTTTCTTTCTTCTTCACTTACCAGGTTGTTCATTGAAGAAAATGGTGAAGCCCGAGGGGGCCAGCCACTGCAGAGAGGTGGTCTCCTGAGAAATGGTACAGTTTAGAGTGAGCGACTGGCCTTCCTCTATGGTGACAGTTTCCATGTGGTTGGTCCGAAAGGCTTCTGTGGAGGAAGAGAATTGGGGACCGTCAGACTGGCATGGGCCACACTACTCCTGATTTGAGGCAAGGGCTAGACTTGAGGCAGCCTCGTTCATCATTCGGTCATTTGTATACATTTGTTAGAGAAACAGAACCCAAAGTCAATACCAAAAACGGCAAGGAGAGGAGGAAAGCAGTGTGCTAGAGCAATCAAGATGTCTCTCGAAGGAATATGAATGAAGGGGTGGGTTTTGATGAAAGGAAAGCTGAACAATATCTATGAGGCATTTGCCTTGCCATGTGCTGGAAATTGTGTCTTCCATGTTACTGATATTGAACTCAACTATCAAACTAACGCTCTAAAGCAGCAGTTCCCAACCTTTTTGGCACCAGGAAATGGTTTCGTGGAAGTCAGTTTTTCCATGAAGGAGGGGGCGATGGTTTTGGGATGATTTGAGTGCATTACGTTTATTGTGCACTTTATGATTATCACATCAGCTCCACCTCAGACCATCAGGCATTAGATTCCAGAGGTTGGGTATCCCTGCTCTAAAGGAAGAGTGATTTCACTCACTTGATGATGAGGGAGTAGAGGTTCAAGGTCACAGAAGTCCTCAAGATGGCATCGGTGCCCAGGTCTGTGGGCTTCTAAGCCCATGGTTGTATAACTGGGTTGGACTACCTGAGTGATGAGACCCCAGAAAATTCAGCCTTTCTGGTTTCTGTTTATAAAAGGGCTGACTTGTGTCTTCAAGTACAGTTGGTGGGGGCGAGGAGGGAGTGGTCTCAGATTCTAAGAAAGAATGTTATATCCTCTGGGGCTCTTGTGAATTACAGAGCTGCTCTTCCTGGGGAGTAGGTAAACCCCTGGGGTGGAAGAGCTTCTCCACCAGAGGGTGGATGTTCTTGGATCTCTTCTGATTTAATATTCTACAGCAATGTTTTCCCCGGGCACATGTAAGAGTCTGTAATTTCCCCAAATCATAACCCCCAGAGAATGAGAAACAATAGTTCTAAGCAGCTGCAAAGTTATCCTCCCAAAAAAGAAATTGATAGAAGAATAAATTGGCTTTACTGCTGATTTGGCACATTTATTGCCATTTGTTATTTTTTCAACTTTAAAATTAAAGAATTCTTTTCCTGAGGATGAAACAGTTCTTATCAATGAAAGTACAAAACATGTTCTATAAACAGAGGAATACCATGGGGTTATAAAATATGAATAGCAAATGCAATGAGTTTTACTGTATCATCTTAGCTGTTAAAAAAAAAAGGAAAAAGAAATGACTTTATTTCCTTGTGATAAATTTCAAGTATTAGGAAAAGCACATTGAAGAGCTCTGGGAATTAACTGTTACAGACTTTTTAGTTTGTTCCATTTTGAGGTCATTAATTTCAACCTAGCCTCCAGCAATAATCACCCAAAATTATTGTATTGTATTCATATTGACTTTCATGGGAAAAGAGTTAGCTTGAGTCCTGATGGAAAAATACTCATATCATCAGCCAATACTATAATGAACAACAAGGATTCAATAAAAAGAGATTGTTTTTAAAAAACAACCATTGAGGCATAGGCCAGAATTCTGCTTAGGTAGGTCATTTGGAAATATTCTCATCTATAAAATCAACCCATAATTGGGTAAGCAGGATAATATTAGTAGAGATGCATTGAAATGACAATGGAATTTCTTCTAAGGGTAAGCAACTCTTGAGCCAAGAGTCTGAATCTAGACCAACTTGCACTGTATCATTCCACTAAATGATTCTTGCTTTATCTCTAGCCCTTGTGCATGATCTTGCTTCCCACAGACTGAAGCTTCAAGAGGGCAGTGACTGTGCTTTGTATTTATCTACAATCCTTTCTTAACAGAAATGATCACAGTGTAAGCTTGGAAAGTAACGGTCTAATGCTAGCTTTCATGATGACACTGTAATACAGGCAATGGGTAGCTATCTTTGCTCTCCTGTTCGTAAGAATATTGAGAGAGAGGAGGAAAGTTACAACATAAATATATGATAGGATGAAAACTAGTGTTAAGCGACATCCCCTGATTTCTTCCTTCAGGCAAGAAGTTGACACTCAGAGGCTTTGCCAGTGTTCTTACCTTTGATAAAATGATTGTCTAGACAGGAAGCCCACACTGGGGGAGAAGGGAGGGGCGAGATTTATGTGCACTCTCTTTATGGATAAATGTCTTCCATTTTAAAGGTGTATATATCATTGTCTTTTTCTTGGGAATGCATGCTTATGAATTAAATCATGTTATTTAATCCTTACCGTGTTTTAAAAATTGTATGAAAATGTAGTATGGCATTGTAGCGTATGGCAAAGAATTCTATCTCCCAAGATGAGTGTTTGCTTTTGTTGTTGAGATGTTAGGGTCCGGCCGCTGACCACAAGGAGAGGTACTGAGTTCCAGATGGAGAGGATTGCATCTGAGGCTTAGAACACCCGTTGTTTCCTCTGCTCTCGGCTCCTAGCCTTGCGTTTGGCTTCCTAAGCCTGTTTCTCTTGCAGTGTTGTCATGTAGACCCCATGTTTGATTCAGAGACAGGAAATCATTGTAGAAAGGAAGACTATCTCAGTGAGAAGCCACTGTCCCACACTGCTTCAGCTACGGTACTTAAAAATAGTGGCTAACGTGTCTAAGTCATGTCAAAGAGGAGAACAGAAGGACAATGGTGCCTAAGTCTTGATGCCACATCTAAGAAAAAAGTTCCCCATGATGCTTTTGCTGCTATTGAAAACTACAGTGGAACTTGTCTTTAAAATCTTTTTTTTTTTACGCAAGTTTAGAGTCAAACTTTCACCTTCTTTGTCAGAGGGATTGTGTGTGGGGTATCTTCTTAGCTCACCACTTCCTCCCCTGCAGGCTCTAAAAACATTTATATCATATCCTTATTCACCTTAGCATTTCTAGCGTAGACAGAAAATGCCCTGTGCCTACTTGCTAGTTCTCTCTGTCAGTCTTCAGAGTTCTCTGATGTGACTCCCAAATGCTGGACATCCCTAGCTTGGCAATGAATCACTGTGGTGTCTCTCCTAGGAGGTCACCACTTACTACTGGTAGGTCATGTTTATTGAGTGGATTATTGACTTCTGGGCTTGGTCGTTATCTCCGTGACTGGGTTCATCCATCCATGCACCGCTGTGTGTCATGAGGTCACTAGTTAAGTCTAGGGCTATAGATTGTGTCTATGTGGTTGGTTTATATGTGGAAAGGGAACCTATGACCTTCACCATCATCTCCACCCCCCATCCCGTGAGCCGATTGTCCTAGGAGTGGAATAGCTTCACACCAAAGCACACGTGGCTGACTCTGAAGCTGAAGGGCAAGCATCAGTCATAACTACCTACCAGAGCACCTGTAGATAAACTTTGCACAGTTCCTAAGGGTCCTTTGGGTTTTCCCAAGGTTTGGGAAGTTGCACTGAATCCACCCTACTATAGATCATCATGGCAGACTGAAGAAAGGAAAAGATTCTTTTTCTTAGTAGGCCAATTATTGAACTGCAACCAATTTTAAAACCCAGGGCAGAGCCAGTCTGTTCTTCAAGGGCCCTGAATTCAGCATGTCCAGTTGGAACCCATCATCCTAACTATTCTGTGCCCCACACCTACCTTAACACACACCACCTGCCCCATTCCAGCATTTCTTTATAGTCATCACAAGCCACTGCGTGCCAGGTATCTGAGAGGCACCCCAGCCTCTTCCCTCTCCGGAACATCTCTTGAATCAATTCATTCCTCTTTTTCTTTTTCACTGCTGTCACTGCCCCCATTGTTTTTTTCTTGGACCATTGCAGTAACCTCCTTCTAGCCTCTGCTCCCTCTCACTTACCATTTTCATCTGCTTCAGCATTACATTTGAAGGAAATTCCCCAGGGGAAATTCCTCTGCACACTCACTACCAAGGGCCCAAGCTCGATCTCTGGTCAGGGAACTAAGATCCCACATCCCACAAGCCGTGGGGTTTTGCAGTTCAGCCAAAAATTAAAAATAAAATAAAAACTCAGATTCTTAAAAAGAAATTACATATAAAATATACAAATTCAATTGATCCCTTCGTTAGAATATTTGCTGTGGCTCCCACTGCCTATATGAATCAGGCCAGTATTTCAGACAATTGGACACTCTCTCTTCTCCAGTTTTATTTGCTAATACTCCCTTTCAGGTGCCCCATGTAAATGGCCACCTGCAAACTCCAGAAATTTTGGACTCAAGATCCTTTGCCTTTGTCCATGCTGTTCTCAGCCTCAAATGCTTTTCTTAGCTCCTTCAAGACTCAAGTCAAATTATACCACTCTTGTTGAACCTGCCCAACTCAACTGGCCTTTCCCCTCCCTCTCCCCTTCAGTGACCTCCTCTCTCCTGCAGATCCCCGAAGGCTTCAGATAGACTTCTCTTACAGCACTTCACACATCACTTTGTCAGTTACGAGTATGTCTATTGTGGATAGATTACAAATTCCTCATACAAAGGTTGTTTGTATTCCCAGGGCTGAGCACAATCTCAGAATTTAAGTATTTGTTCAATCAATGGCTAAATATAAGTAAATGTATATTCACTAATAAATACATTAATAGGATGCTCACTTTACATTAAATAATAAAGCCTGGAGCTAAGTTAGAATCAGAGACACACACAATGAGTTAAGTCTCAAATCAGAGCCTTATTTGTGTTCCTCTTTTGAGGTTAGCAGGCAAAACATGCTTGGATTCAGATCATTACAAAAAGGCATCATTGTTATTCTTTAGATAGACTCAATACAGAAAATTATGTGTGAAAATAAATCAAACTTTGTCAAAATAAAATGATTTCCAGTATAGCTTTAAAGAATCTGTCTCAACATGTTGGTAAATGGAAGACTCTTTCCTGGTCAAAGGAAGTATTGAGAGGACCCTACTCCATCTGCAACTGGAGTGTTTCCTGCATCCTACTCTCCATGAAACAACCAGAATAGAGGGTGCAAATTGATGGGTTTTCATCATCCGCAATATAGGAAAATGGGATGAATTTTGAAAAAGTCTCCATTCTTACTGTGTTTTACTGACCCTAGGAGCTGCCAGTTGGAATCCTGAAAAGAGGGCAGGTTTCAAGATTACGGGTTTTCTTTGTTTTTTTTTTTTTTTTTTGGTCTGTAAGTTTTTGGCACCCATAAAAGTTGTGCAGGAAAAGAAGGTGTCATGATCTTCCCATAATTCAATTAGCTAAAAACAGCTGGCAATTTCTGTTGCCCAAACTGATGATTTCCTGCCTTTTTGCTGATAAGAAAGCAGTATGGTCAGCTCCTATCCTGTTTGGGACCCTGATGGGCATGAGTAAGGTTAGATGAGAGTGGGCTTCCCAGGTGGCTCAGTGGGTAAAGAATCCCCCTGCCGTGTAGGAGACACAGGTTCAATCCCCTGGTTGGGAAGATCTCCTGGAGGAGGGTATGGCAACCCATTTCAGTATTCTAGCCTGGAGAATCCCATAGACACAGGAGCCTGATGGGCTACAGTCCACAGGGTTGTAGAGTCAGACACGACTGAAGGGACTGAACACACAGCGGGCAATTGGGTCTCAAATACCATTGACCCTAGATGCCCTCTGGATGGCCCCCTTTGGATGAGTTTTCAGCTGAGGATTTTTCAATAAGGAATCTTCCATATTGTGCAAATCAATGGCTTTCAAACTTTTGAACCACATCAAGAAACATATTTTCTATCACAATCCAATTCATACACTCTCACTGAAAACTTGCTTGAGATAGTACTTTTACTATGTGCTTTGCTAATATTTACATTGTTAGTTACTAGCAGGTTATCTAACTTCTGGTAACCTCAATTATATCATATATAAATGAGAGATATGAATACTTCTCTCATTTTTTTTGCTAGGATAAAGGAAATTAATATAAAGTACCCAGCACTCTGCATGATACAATAAATACATTTCTCCCCTTTCTTTATAAACAGTACTTGAGTAGTTTATATTCTAAAAGACTTATCTTAGGTTTACTTTAGGGCACGATTATTGTAGTTTTTTATTTAAAACATTATTTTTGTGAGGTATTTTTTAAAGGAAATGACTCACTGAAAACGTGAAGGTCAGTTAAAGGCTTTAAATTTTGGAATAATACAAAGCATTCTAATTTTAGCCACTTACATGTACTTTTTTATGAATGTGTTAGCTCTTCTTCAAGCCACTTATTGAAGAAACTTATTTATTACCAAAATTGAGTCTTTATTAAGTGCCTCAGGGTATAGGGACCAAAAAAGAGAGCACTAATTGAAGTGTATAAAGTAGGAAATTGGAGTACTGTTTAAAATAGGAAATCTAGGGTTTTTTTTTTAATTTAATTTTTATTTTGTATTATAGTTGATTTACAATGTTATGTTGGTTTCAGGTGTACAGCAGAGTGATTCAGTTATACATATACATATTTTTCAGATGCTTTCCCCCTATAGGTTATTACAGAATATTGAGTAGAGTTCTCTGTGTTCTAGAGTAGGTTTTTGTTGATTATCTGTTTTATATAAAGTAGTGCAAATATGTTAATCCTAAACTCCTAATTCATTCATCCCCCTCCCTTTCCCCTTTGGTAGCCATAAGCAAATCTAGTTTTAAAAGATGCATTCTCCAGATGCATTTCTATGGTGAAGGAAGATTTAGAAGGAGAGATGCTTCACCTGGAAGATAACTATAGATTTGGTGATTGGAAACAAGCACCCAACAAACAAGCAGCCCTGTATATTTGTGATTTTCTTTGCAAGAAAATGATATGAGTTGCAATCAGAGAGTCAGGGACAATACATCCTGCTCCCACTTTGGGGTAGGAATGATTTAACCTGTGCTAAGAAGAACTGTGTCTTTCTTTAATGTTTATAATGCAACATTAGAATTAAGCATCCAAAATCACATTTGCAAATAATAAGGAAATGTAAAGTGACTCAAAAAATAAGCACAAGGTTTTCACTGGAATCATGATTTCTGAACTAATTAAGGGTTGTCTAACATTTTGCCATTTTCACAGTACTTTTACAATTGAAATTTGATCCTTACAATGATAGGGTTTGGTAGATCAAACATCGTTATCATTTTAATTTCAAGATGTAGAAACTGAGAGAAATTATTTGGCTCAGGCTTATACAACAAGGAGTTTTTTTTTTTTTTTCAACCTTTTATTTTATATTGGAGTACATAGCCAATTAGCAATGTTGTGATAGTTTCAGGTGGACAGCAAAGGAACTCAGCCATACGTATATATGTATCCATTCTCCCCAAACCCCTCTCCCATCCAGGCTGCCACATAATTTTGAGCAACGTTCCCTGTGCTGTACAGTAAGACCAAAGAATAAAAAGGTTTTAAAATGCCAAACTGATGCTCTTTCAACTGGTATACCCTCAAAAGACAGTAAACTTGTTAGTTACACTTTGCCATAACACAGATTCCACGGAGACACACACTACAATGACCCTTTCAATAGACCCTTTAGCAATTGAACACAAGATTCAATTAATCCTGTAACATTCCTCCAATATGTAATCGTAGTGGAATCTTGAGAGATATACGTGGAAAGTGAGAGATTTACCTGAGTTGCTTCTGCAGTCAGTCCTGTATGAGAGCAGTAGACTGACTGATAGATGTGCCCAAACATTAGGTCAACTGAGCATCAAAAAAACACGAGCTCTGAGTCCTTACCTTGTAAGGGGAACCACGCCAGCCAGCTGCAAACTCTCCACCACATGCTGTGCTCTGCTGTTGTCACCCTTTGTCGACTTCCTCTGGATTCTGAAATAAATAGAGCAGAGTGGTTTCTCTTGAGAGGGGGAGGCAGTGGCTCTGTGACCTCATGTCACACCTCCTCCATTGGCTCTGGAAGCCCCCTCTTAGTTAGCTGCCCTCAAAATACCTCCAGGTGGAACATTTAGGGGACCACATGTGTCACCCCGATGGTGGAGAGGGATGAGTGATGTGTTGGTGGCACAGATCTTTCTACCGCGTGTGGGTAGTCCTTATAAGTCAACGAGTTGGAGGGCTTTGGAGAGAGAGGAGGTGAGAGAAATGAAAAGGTTTCTGTGCAGTGATGTCAGCTTCTTTTCACTTTTCTAGTTTATTAAACAATTTATATCAGGCAAGTTTTGCTGAACCCTTGTGAATTTATTTCTAACTCTGGCAACGATTTCCTGTATGTATCAGGGGGCAGAATTCACTAATTCATATATTTACTCATTTAAAAAATCTATGTATCCATTCACCCTCTACTCCCATTATTCATCCACCATCCGTTCCTAGCCATCTCTTGAAGTACTGCTCTAAGATATGATCAGATATGAAAGATAAAGCCTTGTGTTTAAGGAGAATATGATCTGGTGGGGGTGACAATATGCAGTTTTGGTATTTGATTCTCACTAACTGGACAAATTGAGATAGACTTTATTTCATTTTTTCAGGGGCACACAGCACAATACAAATAGACTTATGTCTAGAAGATAGGTTAGTCTGCAATGTTTACAGAATTGTAAAGGAAATAATATTTACTGGTTCTAGTTGAAATTAATGTTAATATTCTTAAATGTATTGATAGTTTGGGTGGGGACATCATATCCATCAAAAACGTCTTTCAAATATTTTCCCTAATTTAACAGATAGAAAGAGAATAAAAAGAGAGGAATTTGAGTTTGGTTGTAGTTTAGTAGGATATAATGTCCTGTTTCTCAAATTGTTTAAGGATTTAAATGCCTTGAGCCCCCAGCTAAGGAATGCAGACTGGTTAGGGTCCACTCCAGATTGATTAATTAGAATTTCACTGGAATGAGTAGCTGCTGGTATGTTTAACGAGGTCTTCAGGTATCAGAAGGCAAGTGTGAGCAGCACTGATGGTGAGAGTTTTCTAGAATTGAAACCAAGAGATATAGGAAGTAGAGAAGTGGCAGCCCTCCCGTCTCTGCCACTAGCTGGTGTGACTAGGGCCACAGAAGGTTCTCCTTGTTGAATATATTGAAATGTATGGACTTGCTTCCAGAAGTGGGGAATCAGTGGGTCGCACTGTGGTGTTGGTTGCTACGTCGTGTCTGACTGTGACCCCATGGACTGCAGCACACTAGGCTTCCCTGTCCCTCACTGTCTCCCAGAGTTTGCCCAAGTTCGTGTCCATTGAGTCAGTGATGCCATCCAACCATTTCATCCTCTGCCTCCCTCTTCTCCTTTTGCCCTCAATCTTTCCCAGCATCAGGATTTTTTCTAATGAGCTGGTTCTTTGCATCAGGTGGCCTATGTATTGGAGCTTCGGCATCAGTCCTTCCAATGAGCATAGAGGGTTGATTTCCTTTAGGATTGACCAGTTTGATCCCTTTGCTGTCCAAGAGACTCTCAAGAGTCTTCTCCGACACCACAATTCAAAAGCAGCAGTTCTTTGGTGCTCAGGTTGCACTGTACCACTTTTCAAAATAGAGAATTGAAGGGTTTGGTTGAGGTGACACAGTCAGTGGCAGAACTGAGAGTACAAACCGAGACCGTTGAGTATTTGGTCTGACTCCTGCCCCCTCTCTGCACCCTCCTCCCAACTCCCGCATAAGGTTCCCTCCAGGAACTTCACGTTTTTCTTTTTATGGCTCCATGGCTCTTTTTCTGGCTCCAAAAGCATTTGATTTTCCCGCTAATGTCTTGTCTCTGCTTTGGAGTGACACTTGATCTGCTCCCGGTAAGGAAGCCCAGGGGAAGGGCTGTAAGGTATCTTTGGGCCTCCCTTCAAAGGTCCGAATTGCCTGTGGCTAGTCGGTAGTTTTTCATGCTTGTTTTCACCTAGAAGAATGCTATTCCCTCTAGAGTTTTCTAACCTTCCTGTCAAAGCACAAGAGGAAAAGGCTTTACTTTTCCTCTTGACACAGTGGTGTCAGATGTGCTCTCATAAAGCCAGAAGCAGGTCTGGACTTAGTTACTGCTTGATTTTACAGATCTTGAGCTTCTCATTTAAATCAAATGTATTTAAGAGGAGATTAAAAAAAATCACTTTGACAAGAAACAAAAGTAAAAGTGTCATCATGGAAGTTCTCATTTTAAGTCGGTGGGAAAAAAGGCTTGACCTCTTTGGAACTAAATTCAGGACCTGGAGAAGGGTCACTTTGCTTCTCTCTTTTTTAACCATGGTTTTCTGTAATTTTCTATTTGGTAAAAATGTGGAGAAATAGGTAGAAATAACTTAATGAATACAAGACTCAGGTAGCTGGACAATAACCATAACCCAGGTCAAAAAATAGACCATTGGTAGGGCTTCCCAGGTGGCTCAGTGTTAAAGAATCTGTCTGCCAATGCAGGATACATAGGTTCGATCCCTGGGTCAGAGAGATCCCTTGGAGAAGGAAATGGCAACCCACTCCGGTATTCTTGCCTGGAGAATCCCATGGACAAAGGAGCCTGGTGGGCTGTAGTCCATGGGGTCGCAAAGAGTCGAACATGACTTAGTGACTAAACAACAAAGGACCCTGGAAGTCCTCTTGTAATCAGACCCTCCCTGCCTCCCCCAGAGCTAACCAAAGATAAATAATATCTTTAAGTTTACACTGTAAAAATGGTTTTGCCTGTGTTTGAAATTTATATAGATGGAATCATAAACCATGTGTTCTTCTGTGTTTGGCTTCTTTCATTCAATATTATGTTTGTGAGACTTATACTCTTGCAAGTAGATATAGTATGCTCATTTTCATTGCTGTAGAACATTCTAGTTTATAGTTTATAAATTTATCACTTTTACCTATTCTTCTTTTGTAGACACTTACAGTTGTTTCCAGTTTTGGGGTCACTGAGAGTAAAACTCTCAGTATTTTTTGTCCTTGGAGCTCAAGCGCACACATTTTGCTTGAGTGTTCTCCTAGGAATTATGTGTCTGTTTCAAGTTCTGTTAATTTACTCCCACCAGCCATCTATGGGAATTTTCTTTATTTCACCTTATCACCCATGTTTGTCTTTTATTTTTTTTTCCATGTTTGTCTTTTAATCACAGCTCTTTGTTTTATTGTAATTTTAGTTTGCATTTTCCTGATGTCTAATGAGGTTGACAGCTTTTCTATGCTTAATAGTCACCTGGGTAACCTTTTTGTGAAGTATTTATTCAAGTCTTTCCCCCCATTTTCTTTATAGGATTGTCTGCCTTTTAATTGATGGAGCTTCTTTGTGCGGTCTAGAAGTAAGCCCTTTGTCAGTTACAGGTGCTGGAAATACCTTTTCCATGTGTGTGGCTTACATTTTTACTCTCTTAAAAGCCTCTTTCTCTTTTTTGGCTACACTCTGCATCATGTGGGCCCTTAATTCCCCAACCAGGAATTGAACCTGTGTTCCTTGCTGTGGCAGCACAGTGTCCTGGTCCTTAATTTTAATGTAGTCCAGTTTGTCACTTTTTCTTTTTATGATTGGTGCTTTCATGTTTTGATTAAATAATCTTTCCCTATCTTAAAAAAGAAGTTCTGAGATTGAAACCTAAATCTACAGCGCAGTTTGTCCCAAATCTGTTGATTTAACATAGTTTCAGTACAGTATTCATGAATCAAATGGTCTTTTGTTTGAGAATGGAGACACATGAAATTTGCCAGGTGTTTGTTTCACAGTAAGCAGGTCGACTTCCTCATTCTCTTTCAAAACACAAACTTGATGTTATTCTTCTGCTCTGAGGCTTTTGGCGGCTTCCTCTTGCCTGAAGGCTATAGTGCAGACGCTTTAGCAGGTCATTCGAGGCCAGTCACACTCTGGCCCCAATCTTCTGTTTTGGCCTTCTTTTCCACCCTTGCCCCAAATGTACTCACAGAAAATTCTTGTCCTAGTTCAAGCATACAGCACATTAGTTTACACTGTGTTGTGGTTCACACTACCCTATCTGATTAAACTGACCTTCTTTTTCGGAGGAGATTCTATTTGTCTTCGGAGGCCCAGATTGATCCGGCATTTCTCAGAGGAATAGTAATTAGTGTTTAAGAATATGGACTCTGGAACCATCTCTCTGGAATCAAAGCCTGACGTTTTCTTATCTGTGAAATGGGTAGAATGACAGCACTCACTCCCATGGTTGGTGTGAGAATTAAAGGATGTGTGGAGTTTCCCAGGTGGCGCTAGTGGTAAAGAACCAGCCTGTCAACGCAGATGACATAAGAGAATTGTTTTCATGACCCCTCCAGGGTCATGAAGATCCCCTGGAGGAGGGCATGGCAACCCACTCCAGTAGTCTTGCCTGGAGAATCTCATGGACAGAGGAGCCTGGCGGGCTACAGTCTATAGGGTTGCAAAAGAGTTGGATGCGACTGAGTACATACAGTGAGTGGAATAGTGGTAAAGAATCTGCCTACTAATGCAAGAGAAACGGGTTCAATCCCTGGGTCAGGAAGATCCCCTGAAGGGGGAAATGGCAACCCACTCCAGGGTTCTTGCCTGGGAAATCCCATGGACAGAGGAGTCTGGTGGGCTGCAGTCTGTGGGGTCACAAAGAGTTGGACACGACTGAGCATGCACAGTAAATACTATATGGGTTGGCTGTTGTTATCCTCTATTCTCCCAGGGAGGGAAAAACCAATTCTCCACTTTCTTTGCCCCCATGGTAGTTTCTTTTTGTCATCCTAGATCTTATCCATTCCTCTGTAACGGACATTTAGGTTGTTTCCTTGTCTTGGCTGCTGTAAACAGTGCTGCAGTGAACACTGGGGTACATGTTTCCTTTTGAACCATCATATTCTCCAGATACACGCCCAGGAGTGGGATTGCAGGATCGTATGGTAGCTCTATTTTTAGTTTTTAAAGGAACTTCCATACTTTTCTTCATAGTGGCTACACTAATTTGTATTCCCACCAACAGTATGGAAGGGTTGGCTTTTCTCTACAATCTGTCTAGCATTTATTATTTGTAAACTTTCTGATGATGGCCATTCTAATCTTTGTGAGGTGATTTGACTTCTCTAATAATTAGCAATACTGAGCATCTTTTCATATGCCCGTTGTCTCTTTGTATGTCTTCTTTGAAGAAATGTCTATTTAGGTCTTCTACCCATTTTTTGATTATGTTGTTTGTTTTTTAGATATTGAGCAGTATGAGCTTTTGTATTGATATATTTTGGAAAACAATCCTTTGTTGGTTGCATCATTTGCAGCTATATCCTTCCAGGTCATAGGTTGTCTTTTCATTTTTGAATGTGCCAAAACTTTTAAGTTTAATTGGGTCCCATTTGTTTATTTTTACTTTTATTTTCATTACCCTAGGAGATGTATCTAAAAAATGTTTTTGCCATTTATGTCAGAGTGTTGTGCTTCTGTTTTCCTCTGAAGAGTTTTATAGTATCTGGTCTTACATTTAGGTCTTTCCTTTCCCACTTTGAGTTTGTTTTTGTATATGATATTAGAGAATGTTCTAATTTCATTCTTTTGATGTAGCTGTCCAGTTTTTCCAGTGTCACTTTATTGAAGAGACTGTCTTTTTTCCATTGTATATTCTTGCATTCTTTATCATATTGGCCATAAGTGTGTGGGTTTGTTTCTGAGCTTTCTGTTTTGTTTCGTTTATCAATGTGCCAGTACAAATCAAAACAGTACACTGTTTTGATTACTGTAGCTTTGTTGTTTAGTCAAAGATTGCAGGTATCTTTTACACAGTTTTATTGAGATATAATTGACATAATGAATTTTATATATTTAAAGTAGACAATCTGATAAATGTTGACATATGCATACACCCATTAAATCATCATCACTATCAAAACAGTGAACATATCCGGCACCCCCAAAAGTTTCCCCCTGCCTATTGTAATCCTCTCTCTTGTCCCTCTCTATCTCCTCTCTTCAGCAACTGCTGATCTGCTTTCTGTCACTGTTCATCTCAAAATAATGTATTGAGGGTTCATTCCTTTCTATGGCTGGGTAGTCGTTCATGATATGAATTTACCAGTTTGCCCAGTCACCTGTAGATGGACTTCTGGTTTGTTTACCATGAGATAGGGCTAAATAATTGATTATTAAATTGAATCAATTGTAGCAAAACTTTAAAATAAGAGGAACCGCACTGGCTTTTTGTGATAATCTTCCAATTTGCAGAAAAAGTTCAAGGTTAGCAAGAGGTGTTAAAGTAAATGCTGGTCCTTAGTTGGCACCTGGAGTGTACACTCAGGTATGCCCCCCAGATTCTCCCTCCATTCCCCAAAGGCTGGGACATGTCAGCTGGGTCCCTCTCTGAGAATTGCCTCCAGTGGGGAGAACCATTTTATCCAAGACATTACCTCCTCCAAGGGGCCCCTGAGAGGGGCTGAAAGGCCCTGTGCCCTTGCCTACAGGTGGAGCAACTCTAAAGAGAAATGGTCCAGCTCCAGAGTTCCCTTCAGGATCAGGGTTAGCTGAGACCTTTGTTGCCACCACCTGAGCTCAGCATCTCTCTCTGCCTCATCTTGCTTCCTTCACGAGTGTTGCCCTGAGGCCATGGCTATAAACCCCAGCACACAAATCTCCATCTCAGCATCTGAAATAGGTTGTCAAATAAGCGAGTGAATGAAAGAATGATTGAATCCTCCGTTTGAGATAGAAACACTGCTCTTTTTCTCTGAGCATGGCTGAAAGGATGTTTGTCTTACAACTTTTCAGAGCATTAAAGAAGATCTTACTTTAAATTGTCCTCTGGAAGAAGATGAATGTAACTATATTTACCCCCGGGTGTGCTATCAACCGGTTGCCAGCCTTGAGAAATGTCACAGTAGTCCACTGGACTAGAGATGACAAATGGTCCGTGGGGGAAATGCTGCAAGTCAGGCTCTGAGTGACATGCCCTTGTGGTTTGCATGGTCCCTCCCACTCTCAACACCCCCACTTCAGCCTGCAAGCCACAGTGGGCTCAGCAGGGGAAGGTAACAAGTTGTAGCTGCTTAGCTAGTGGAGGAAAGGGGTGAGGTTGGAGCATAGTGGTCAAGGAGTGACCACCTACCTATTATTTTCTAATAGAAAAGTGTCTACTGACCACTTTGTATGGGAGGTCTCAGCGCTGAAAGCCCATTTGTCACTTTGATGTGCGTTTTATGAAATCCCCATGGGAAGCTTTGTACTCATAGGAAGTAGCATTCGATAGGGTGGTGGTGGTGGGACAGATTTGAGAGAAAGAAACATCATCATCCTGGTCAACCTAGGTTGTCAGGAAGAAAAAAAAAATCTGAAAAGATTAATCAAGTAGGTGAAAGATGGACTGTTTGAAGGGTCATAAAGATAGGGGATTCCCATGTGTAGAAGTCTCTGGGGTTTTTGCTGCAATTACAAGAGGGGCCTAAACTTCCGTCTTGACATTTCATGGCTCCTGTGACAAATCCGTGGCCTTTCCCAATGCCAGGCCCAGAGGTGACCTGACCTGTATTTCCCAGCAGATACGGGATGCCCCATCACGCTGTGTCCTGATTCTCCAAGCACTGGAATTGACTTAGAGCGCTTGGGGAGTTTCTAAACCAGAGAAGCAGCCTCTACAACTAGTTATTTTTCTTTTAATAATTTGTTGATGTGGACCAGTTTTAAAGTCTTTGTTGAATTTGTTGCAGTATTGTTTCTGTTTTATGTTTTGGTCTTTTAGCCGCGAGGCATGTGGGATCTTAGCTCCCAGACCTGGGATCTAACCTCCGCAGACACGGCAGGTGAAGTCTTATCCCCTGGATCGCTAGCAAAGTCCCTGTAACTAGTTATTGGTTGAGAAAAAGGCTTCCTAGGAGCAGCAAAGCTTAGCAGGATGAGGGGGCAGGAGGCAGACAGACTTGGACATTTCCCCTGGATCCTGTCACTAGCAGCCCTGTAGCCCCGAGAAGACTACTTGTCCCTTGGTGTCAGCATCCTCATCTGTAAACTGTAGAGAATAATCACAGGATAAGGTGACTGGGGGGTCTGAATCAAGTAGAATCTAAGGTGGCCGGCAGGGCAGCACACTGAAGATGCTCCGTAAATCTGCAGACCTCAGGGGACTGGGGCTGCGTCTCATCCCCATGGGAACCACAGCAAGCAAGATGTGGTTGGAAAAGGAAAGGATCAGCTCAGCTTTCGTTCTTAAGGCTTCTGCCTACAACTTAATGTAATCAAACGGATCATTCTGAAAACAGAACCCAAGTAAGAGCCAGTTTCAGAAGGAAATTGTGGTTTGGGGGAACGGACCGCAGAGCAGCAAGCACCAACTTCTGGTCTTAGCTCATAGAATCTCCCAAAACAAGTGACTTCCCTTGGTGTCTTCATGTGCAAACAGGGGGGTTGGATGAGAGCAGTGTTCCAAAGAATCCAAGTATTCACCAGGTGCCTCAGGATTCTGAGATAGTTTCCTTAAAATTTGTTTCAAAAATATTTCAAGCTATTTGCCCAGGCTCTGGAACCAGGCTGAAAATGCCTGGGATCTCAGATCCGGCAACTCTAGCTATGTGACTTTGGGCAGGTTGTTGATGCTAAGACTCACCTTCCTCTTTTGTAAATTGGGAACAAAAATAGTGTCTTGAATAGGATTGTCAAGAAGATTAAAGACATTAACACAGGTAAGAGAGGGCTTCCCTGGTGGCTCAGTAGTAATCTGCCTGCTAATGCAGGAGACCTCGGTTCAGTCTCTGGGTCTGGAAGATCCCCTAGAGAAAAAAATGGCAACCGACTCCAGTATTCTTGCCTGGGAAATCCCATGGACAGAGGAGACTGGCAGCCTATAGTCCATGGAGTCGCAGAAGAGTCAGACACGACTTAGTGACTGAACAACAACACAGGTGAAGTACTTAGAAAAGTGCCTGATGGAGATCAGGCCCCCAATAATGCTGGCTGTCACTTTACCAGCTACTAGACATCACCAATCTATGCATTTGTTATGCAGTGGGAATGGTTTCTATGCTTAGAACAAAATCCAAATGCTTCACCTTGGTCCACAGCAGAGGCGGACAAATTTTTCTGTAAAGTACCAAGTAGCAGAGATTTCGGACTTTGTGGGTCTTGAGTTCTCTTGTACTCACCTTTTCTCTTGTGTCCAGGAAGCAGCCATAAGTAATATGCCAATCAGTGAACATAGCTGTTGCCAATAAAACTTTATGGTGGACACTGGAATTTGGATATCCTACAATTATCGAGTTGTGTCCTGATATATTTTTTTTAAATTGAAGTATAGTTGATTTACATTGTTGTGCCAATCTCTGCTGTAACAGCAAACTGATTAGTTTTACATATATATTTTTCTTTTTTTAATATTCTTTTCCATTATGATTTATCCCAGGAGACTGGATGTAGTTCCCTGTGCTATACAGTAGGATGTTGTTTATCCATTCTAAATATAATGCTTTGCACCTACCAACCCCAAATCCCCAGTCCGTCCCTTTCCCCATCCTGCTTGGCAACCACAAGTCAGTTCTCTATGTCTATGAGTCTGTTTCTGTTTTGTAGATAGGTTCATTTGTGCCATATTCTAGATTCCACATGTAAGTGGTATTATACGGTATTTGTCTTTCTGGCTGACTCCACTTAGTACGATGATCTCCAGTTGCATCCACGTTGCTGCAAATGGCATTATTTTCTTTTTAATGGCCGAGTAGTATTCCACTGTATATATGTACCATGTCTTTATTCATTCATTTGCCAGTGGACATTTAGGTTGTTCCCATGTTTTGGCTATTGTAAATAGTGCTTCTATGAACATAGGAGTGCATGTTACCTTTTCACATCTAATTCTTTTGATGCTTTTCAGCCACTTAAAATTGTAAAAACGTTCTTAGCTTATGATAGATGCAGGCTGGGAGGCAGATGCCGCTTGCGGGCCGCGTTTTGCCGAGCCCGGTTGTACACGGCCCTGTTTCTGGGTCTGCCCTGCTATCCAGCCTCATTTCGGTCCACTTCCTGCCGCACTCATGAAGGGGCTTCATGTTCACCACCTGCTAGGAACGCTGCATTCAGTCAGTGTTGTAGAATGAATAAGTTCACCAACTCAGGATCTTAGTATCTTAATGCTTCTTTTCATTTTTGCACTGCTCTTTTTAAAAATACTATTTTATATTGGAGTCTAGCTGATTAACAGTGTTGTGATAGTTTCAGGTGAACAGTGAACAGATTCAGCCATACATATACTTGAATCCATTCTCCCACGAACTCCCCTCCCATCCAGGCTGCCACTTAACATCGAGCCGAGTTCCCTGTGCTAGACAGTAGGTCCTTGTTGGCTATCCATTTTAAATAGTGTGTACATGACTCCCTGTCTCTTCCCCCGTCCTTCCCCCCAGCAAACATAAGTTTATTCTGTAAGTCTGTGAGTCTCTCTCTGTTTTGTCTTTAAGTTCATTTTTATCATTTCTTTTTAGATTCTGCATGTAACAGATGCCACACAATATTCTTCTCTGATGTACTTCATTCAGTATGACAATCTCCAGGTTCATCAGTATCTTAATTTTTCTCATACAAGTTAATAATACCCGATCTCACTTACCTTGTAAAATCATTTTGCAGATCAAATGAGAATGTGCTTTTAAAACTATAAACGGTTATACAAATAGAACTCATGAGGGCAGCCTCTTGGACAAATCACAGAATTCAAGCAGCACACCCACTTTTTACTCCTCTGACTACAGGAGCTAAATTATGGGGCAAATAGGAAAGTGACATCAGTATGAATGAGGCTATTTTTATTCCTTGTTCCTCATATTCCCCATAGACAAGAGGAATGGCTAGATCTGTGATTTTACCTTGGCCTTAGCAGAAGTTGTTTCGTTATTAGCATGTAGTATTAGGTATTTTATATTATCCCATTTGACACTCAGGTGGCTCTAGTGGTAAAGAACCTGCCTGCCAGTGCAGGAGACTTAAAAGACACAGGTTCAATCCCTGGGTCAGGAAGATCCCCTGGAGGAAATGGCAACCCACTCCAGTATTCTTGCCTGGAGAATCCCATGGACAGAGGAACCTGGCAGGCTAGTCCGTGGGGTTGCAAAGAGTTGGTCATGACTTAAGTGATTTAGCCTGTACACATAGTGAAGAGAAACTGAAAGTTGCTCAGTCGTGCCCAACTCTTTGCGACCCCATGGACTGTACAGTGCATGGAATTCTCCAGGCCAGAAGACTGGAGTGGGTAACCTTTCCCATCTCCAGGGGATCTTCCCAACCCAGGGATCAAACCCAGGTCTTCTACATTGTAGGTGGATTCTTTACCAGCTGAGCCACAGGGAAAAGCCCAAGAATACTGGAGTTAGTAGCCCATGCACGCATAAGTATGCTATATGCTTATATGCTATAAAAATTATATGCCCATTTTTACAGATGAAATGAGTTTATGGGACCTAAAAAGCAGCTGAGGCAGGATGAGAACCCAGCTCTATCTATCTGACTCTGGAATTTGGGCTTTTTCTGTGGTACAATATCAAGTTCCTTCCCACTGATACAAAGACTTTCCAGATTGTCCCATCAATACAATGACAACCAGCAGGCTACATAAATCTTGGCATGCTTTCGTGGCCAGGAGCAAGCCATCTGGGTTCAACATGTTTATTTCGGCAAAATGATGTATTCTGTTTCTTCCAAAGGAAGATGGCTTTTTGTCCTCAAACAACTTTAAAAAAAAAAAAAAAAGGCCTTTTTGCTGATTTCAGCCTAAATCCAAAGCACAGAGATTTTCTGTGAATGTACAGGCAGCCTTTACACGTATCACAAAAGGGCAAAGTGAGCTTGGGAATCTCTGAAGCAGAGAACAGCCAAGAACCAGCCACAAGGTGAACCATAACTTGATCTGCTATCAGATATGAACACTAGTTTTTAAGTCCCCTATCCCACCAGGGTAGTCCTAGTGGTGCCAGTGAAACCAGTGTTCATATTCTGGTTATGAGTTTGCATATATGGCTTATTTTAAAACCTATTAGCTCAACAAATCATTACTTTCCAGGTGACGCTAGTGATAAAAGAATCCACTTGCCAATGCAGGGGATGTTAAGAGATGTGGGTTCAATCCCTGGGTTGGGAAAATCCCCTGGAGGAGGAAATGGCAACCCACTCCAGTATTCTTGCCTGGTAAGTCCCATGGACAGAGCAGTCTGGCGGGCTACAGTCCATGGGGTCACAAAGAGTTGGACACAACTGAGCGTCTGAACAGAGGAACTCAATTATGATTGATATGATGATCATGACTTCTGAAATGGGGTCTGTGACTTTTAGTAGCGTGGAACCCAGTTTGAACTGGAATTGCCCTCTCTCTTAGCCAAATTCTTTCTTTTTGCATTGTTCCTGGTACCCCTCCTCCAGATGGGTAGTGGTGAGGGATGAAAGCGCACATGTGGGGCAGAGGAAGTGTTTTCGATCTCCCTCTTTCACTCCTGGATGGTATTTCACCTCTTCAGCCAGGATGTCTCAGAGAGATGCCCAACCAGAAGGGGCCAGAGGCCCACGATGCTGTCGGCGCATCCTCCTCGTTTCCATCAGCAGCAGGTGCCCCTCGGGTCCTCTGAGGGAGGGGTCTCACTCTTAAGACATTATTGACCAGTGGGGATTTTTGCAAAAACTGACGCCTGTGGTCGATGATTTGTTATGTAGGTGAATATTGAAACATCTCTGGTCATTAACATCTGGGCAACGAGACATATTATTAATAAAACATCTTTGGTCAATGAGTTGTTAATGGACACTGACAAAATAATAATGACCATAGTAACATCTGAAGACATGATAGGAGTAGAGACCACTCAGTGTAATATAAGACTGCTCTGGATCGACTGAGGACACAGTTTCTCTTTATTAAATCATCTGGGAACCACTTAAATGGAGATGCTAATGGATGAACTAATTACAATGGTGCCAGAGCTGTGTCGAGGAGAGGAAGAGCACGCGACCAGGAAACGAGACGCCACAGGTAGTTTACAAGGGAGTTGGCAATACAGTCAGGCGTGGGTTCCCTTTTTTTTATAATTACAAAGCCTTGTCACCAAATAAATACACCTGAATCACATAAAAAATTAATGATACAATAGCCTTATAAAAGAAACCAATACACCTCCCCTAACAACAGGTTTAGAGTGGTCTATGCGCAACCAAAATGCTTCAGGGTGCTGTTCCTATCTTGAATGGTAACCAAACGAAGAACCAGTACATGTTTCCCATTATACATACATACATGTATGTATATGTGTGTGTGTGTGTGTGTGTATATATATATATATATGTATCCTGTACAGAGTCCAAGAATCCTGTACAGAGCAGTTGTAAAATTCAAATTTCTGTGTGAGTAATGGCAGCTAAATGGTTCTGTATAAAACCATTGTTAAGAACTGATTATATATTAAGTTTGACTATCCATCATAATTTTAAGCCTACATACAGTGAACAAAGTATTATGTACTTAAAAATCGAGTTACTTCCTCTGCACATAGAGGCAGTTTTTCCTCCCTTCCCTTAAAGTTTTGTTATAGCCAGTCACTTCTCTAGGAAAATTCAGTATGTTGAAGTATTAAAGAAGCAGATCCAATTTTAATCCTACATTTAAACATGAAAAGCATCTGCCATCACTAACAAAATATCCCGCAATCACCATTGTAAAGTGAACATTAAGCTAAATAGTACAGACATTAAATTGCTCTTTCCCCACCCTCCTCTGCAGATCACATCCCTCCTGGGGAGGCAGCCCCACCGGCATCTCTGAGCGTCCACACGCGTGTAGGACTACAATTTAAATGCAAATAACCCTGAGCCGCATTATCTGAGGAGCTGGTGCAGACACAGCACAGTTGTGACTGTGCCTGCAAAAATTAAAGGGGGTTCATCTGTATTCTGACACACGCGTGACTTAAGAGTACATTCAAAAGAGCAATTCATCACTGCTTTCAAATTAAACACTAGAGTTGCCGAGTGCCTAGGTTACGTGGAATGCCTCCCCGTTGATCACACAGGGCTGCCTTTCTACAAAGGCATCGAGATAGGAACTTCTCTGACTGTGGTTTTTCAATTAGTCCAAATGACAGTAGGTGACTGAAATAAGAGACCTGGTTTAATACGAACACAGCTAGTTGAGTGGAGATACATTTAGGATAATACTAAGCACAACTGGATGACAATCTGTATGCATTTCAGATTCCACTGACAGGAAAATGACCACATCAGCCTAAAATGCAAGAAAATTATCAACAGTGATTTACCAAACTGACATCACTCCAGAAGATATTTTTTATTTTTATTTTATTTTTTGCAAAATCATCTTTCAAATATAAGGTTACTTTAAAATAATTCTTTGGTTAAAGTATAATGAAAATAAAAACTAGAAACTCCTCCAAGCCTTTCAATACAGGGTGAAAAATACCCCCTCTTTCAGCCATCAGATGGCCATTTAATCAGCCATTCAGATTCTATGAATCTAAATGTAATGGAAAACACTGTATTCTGAACTCCTTGCTGGGGTGAAGGAATGCGCTCCTAGCTACCATTGCAGTGAGAGAGAAGGAGCCTGGGAAAATGAAACCCCAGCTTGTGCATTAAAATGTGCCAATTATTCTAGTCCACAGAGGAATCGACATGGCATTTTAAAATCACTGAAACCAAAGTCTGTCTGTGAATAATACTGGGTTGTCAGCGGGATGATGTGGCACACGTGTGAGACCAGCCGACTGTTTCAGACGTTCAAGCCCAGATTAAATCTTTTATCTATTTCAGATAACTTTCTACATTAAAAAAAAAAATTCCTCTTACAAGCAACTGTTTGCTGCTTCTGTCTGGCATTTCCTTCCACACACCCTTCCTCCTTTCTCCTAACCCCCTAATATATTTGTCAGTAAGCATCAGCCTCAGATTAAAGAGAACTAGCCTGAACTTTGAGCTGTGATAAGACAGCAACTGAGAATTTTAAACGGATATGAAGTCACGTAATACAGTGGTCTTTTCTCTTTGGTATACATAGATGCAATGGAATTTCCAAAGGATTTCTCAAATGGGGTCTGAGTTTAGTTTTTCAAGTAGGTAAATGTGTAAAAGGAGAATTTCATGTGAACTGCGATCATTCAGGCCATTCTGATCAACAATCTGGGTAATCAGAGGAATTAACTCTTTTACTTAAGGTTTTCCACCTAAAATTATTCAGAAAATTATTTCAGATCCCTGCCTTCCTTTGCTCACACACAGGACTGCAGCCCACCTAAACCAACCTATCAGGCCATCAAAGGCCTAAGTCCACGGAGAGGGGGTGAGAGGGTAAGTTCTGAACTTTCTTCTGTACAAGTACAGACCCTGCCCAGCACACACTGCCACACTTTTTAAGGAAATTGGATATGAGATGTTCAAGCATTATTCTGAGCACTGAAAGTCCATGAAAATTTGTGGAGAATCTAATAAACATTATAGATCTGGTCACAGTGGATTTACCTCATTACAAATAAAAGAATGACGGGCAGCGACACTACACTGCCCATAATGTGACTCTTAACACCTTTAATGTACTGCCCCCATTTTGAGCTGAAAACTTTTAATCAATCATGTCAGCACAGTTACTTCTAGATCCGTAAGATGGATCAGTGTGCAGTGCTCAAAGAAATCAAGATTTGTTTCTTAAAATACAAAATTCATGCCGTCTTCCTCTAAGTGACTTAAACCCAACAATGATCCTCTTGCTGATTATAGCCAGCATCCTCTCACTTCCTCATTTTCAAGGATCATCAAATTCTGGTTTCAAATAGGAGCACAGATCTGCTTTTGTATACCATGTGTTTTCTGCATTTGGGTTTTGAAGCTTATTTAATGCGACAGATTACACTGATCTGTTTTACATGAATGTCCTCTTCAAATGGCTGGGATTTCATTTTGCAGGTGTATCCTACCGGGTGAACTACACCGTGCCGGACCACTGTCTGCCGCCGTCGCCAGTCAGGTAGTCACACAAGTAACTAGACATCAGTAGCTGATGTTCTGGTTTGATTGTCATTTATTTTTCTTTTAAATAAACTCCCTCTAAATTCAGGAAGCAGGTGTGACGAGCTACCATAGGATGTGGCTCTCCCAACTTTCCTATTTTAAATTATCCTAGCAAAACCCACCAACCAACACGACGGCACAAGCAGCAGTGCGGTCGCGACGGTCATCATTGAGGTTCGTTCCCTGACTTCGCAGTGCATCCCTGGCTGTGACGGACGCGTCTGTGGATGTTCTCTTCTGGCTGACATGTACTGCGAGCGTGTGATGACTTGACCCTTGGTATGGTTTGGAAAGATGTCCATATTGCACAAGGATGAGCTTCTTGCTGACTCAAAGGATGTATCTGACATACATCTTTTGAAAATGTCAACATCCTTAACTGGTTAACATGGTCTGGACTCTCGGGGCAGAGGCGAGCAAATCGCAGATGACTCACAAGTGCTGTGGCTCATGAGGCTACGACATGAGCCACTCCAAGCCACTCAGTGCTTCGCAAGTTTGTTGCACCGACACCTGAATGCTTCACACGTGCATTTTATCTTCCTCCTGAGTATCCAAAAGTGCTTTGGAGCGCAAAAATGCTTTCTCCCTCCATTTCACAGACAGAAGCAAGAGGGTAGGACCGTAGCAAGAAGCTGCAGTCCGCTGCAGAGAAAACGTGATGGGGTGGTACCGGCGTAAAGGTCAGGGTCCCGGAGCAGATGTCATGAGCCAGCAGCACTCGTGTGTGGGTCGCACTGAGCGCTGAAATTGATGGGAAGCCACATGTTTTCTAGTAACCGTAAAGGAATCCTGCAGCCTGGCTTTCACTGGAGCATGGAGTCCAAAAGAAAATCCCATCCTCGGCCTGGCAGCTTGGAGTCTCTCCAGCTGGGCCTTCCTGCATCCTTCTTCAGGGTGGGCTGGAGGCTCCCTCTGGGAGGACCCAGGCTCTTTAGCCAGCACATACGGAAGCAAGAAAATACCCTCTGCAGTAGCAGGTACCCTGATGTAGGAAGACAATTCTCAAAAGGGTCCAGAGAGAATGAATTTCATCCCTGAATCAAGTCTTTCTCTTCTTGACACTGTCTCATCCTAAGAACTTTAAAGCCTGAAAGGAAAGATGCTAAATTATTCTGAGTTGTCCACTTAGGATGTGGTGCAGACTTCCCCACTGGTACTAAACATACACACAGACACTTCTCCCCACGCCTTCCTCAAGCCTTTTCTTCTCATTCGCTCGCACGATTACTCTTGGAGCAGGGTCTCTCTCCAGTTGAAGCCCCCAGTTGGTCCATGCGTCAGAGGGAGGATTGGTGGGTCTGTCAGCTGCCAGATTCCAGTTTCTCCTAATTCTTCACAGGAACAAAATCCCAAGTAGGGGATCTGAAGGAAGATGGAAAAGAAAGGGAAAATAGAATACAGAGGTTGAGTGCTTTACCTTTTACCTGGACATTCAAAGGAATGAATAGGGGCTTTGCAGGCAAGCATCCTCTCCAGAATATCACTAAAGAAAATGAAATGGATAAAACTGATCAATTAGAAGGAAGAGTATTTACAATGCAAGAGGAGTCTTCGGAAGGGATTTGTTAAATGGTGGGCTCTCCTAGTATACTTAGTAACTGTTTATAGATGATTTCTTAATAGTGTGGGAGACAAAAACCAATCATACATAAAGCTAAGGTGCTAAGAGTTCATTCCCGGTTGCAAGTCAGGCTGAAAATGCAGCTCAAACGTTTCTGAAGTTATACTTGGACAATGGGTAAGATTATTCAAGTTTTAAAAATGTTTCATCTTGCTTTATCTTTTATTATTATCATTTTTTTTGGCATGTGTATCTAACATTCAAAACTGAAGCTCTGCCCTTCCTAACTTCAGTAGGCATGGCAGTTCAAAACTTATTTGTGTGTGTGTGTGTGTCTGTCCAGAGCTGTGTTGATGAATAAGACAAAAGTTTCTGCCCTCAAGAAGCTTACAGACTAACAGGAAGGAAAGACACATGGACAAGTTTTTTAAAAATGAGAGAAGAATTGCAGTCAAGTTTGAACCGGTTTCTCTGGGGACAGATACAGGAAGCGTGTAACTCAGGCTGGAGGGAAGCGTGCGTGGGAGGAGGGCTGATGGAAATCCTTCCACAGGAGGAGGAGGAGGAGGAATCCAGATGTGCTCGTCAGCCTGGTGGGTTTTCTGTCTCGCTGCCTTATTCCCAGCTTTGCCTTTCAGCCTCATCATTCTGACTCACTGTTTCCTTTGGCCTACCCGCCAGGACCTCCCTTCCAGCTGAGCTGTCTGATTTGGCCCACACACCTCTTCTTTGTCCAACCCACCGTCCCACAGGGAAATCCAAACAATTTGCTTATAATTCTTAGCTCCTTCCTAAATTTTAGCTCTTAGAAGCTAGATCGAGCTCAGACACATCTCTTTCTCTTACCCAAGGCCTGTTAAAGTGCCTTAAACAGCGTCTCACTCAATACATCTCAGTTGAGTGAACCAGTAACTGTATCATCTTCCCAGCTCCAAAGGACTTTGCTATCAGTCAGCACTGAACCATTCTGAAGCTGTAAGGCACCACAGGCCCCGGAGACACAAGCAGGGACTACCTTTCGGACCATCTGCACGAAGTCCTTGGAGTTCTGAGGTGACAGGCCCTGCAGCTGGCAGGTGCACGCTTCCAGGGAAGATGCGTGAGCCACAATCAGGATGTTATTTCCTGGGGGAAAAAACAAGGACTGGAAAAATCTGTTTCTGTGAAGATACGTGTAAACCTTGTAAGTGCTAAAGTCAAGTTTTCCAGGGAGGGGCAAACATTCTCAAGAAATAAGACAATTTGGCCAAGCAGTATTTTGAAAATGCTTCGTATTGTTAAGGTAGGCTGATGTCATAAAAAAAAAAAAACCCGACACTTTTAATCTTAAAGTAACTCGACTCACAGGTTACAAATACATATTTTACATATTATGTGTGTGTATTTTATATACACTGTGCATACATATTATGCAATATGTACAAACACATGTACATGCCAGGGAGGCCCCAAGGATTCTTCACCCCCCTTCTTCCCATCGCAACATCTTACCTAACTAGAGTACACTACCAAAACTAGGAAAGGAACACTGTGCGGTGCACACAGCTTTACCCAGATGTTACCAGGTCACCCAATCTGCCACACGTGCAGCCTTTTGTAACCATCACCTCGATCAAGACACAGCACCATTCTGTGTCTCGGGTTCTCTGCTATCACCTCTAATGCACTTCTGATGCTGCTTGTAGAACTGTGAGCACATGAGACTCTCTGGTTGATAGGACATGCTGGGTTTCTTTACAGGGGGAACGGGTGGTCCTACAGGGCTAGGAAGGAAGTGACTGGCTTATAAGTGGTAACTGAAATGTGGGGACCATCCACAGTACTGTTAACCAGGGTTCCCCACTGTTAATGTTCTGGTATATGTAAATCCACTCTTTGCTCTATGAAGATGAATGTTTTAACATTTTTTTGGGGGGGGGTGGAAATGGGCAGACTCTTTTGTAACCTGCCCTCTTTACTAACAATGCTATAGTCTTACATATCATTAAATACTGAGTTCAAGGACTATAACATTCAGTGGCAGACTTGAGTTGTACAGAACACTGCTCTTGGTGGCAGCAATGATGGTAGGTGTGTTTGTGTAGGTGTGTTCATGCTCCTGGATCAAATTACAGGCAAAATTGTGTTATGCTAAAGTGTTATGGAAATTATAATGGGGAACTTCCTTCTGAGAGTGCAAGATAAATAGCTGAGAGACAAAATTCTGTTATTTCAAATAGCAACTAAGTCTGATGTATTTCCCTGGAATATCTAGCATTTGAAGTACCCAAGAGAATATGCAAATTTTACATGAAAGTATCTGCAAGAGGGTCTAGACATATTTTTCTTTTCTACTAAATGAGTTTGACAAAGCATGCTGAGCCATCCTGAATAGCTGACTAACTATGATGGAGAAATGATCACAGATTTAAGTATGGAGCCCAAGGTAACACCTACCTTTACTTTTACATTCACTTATGATTTCCTTTGTTACTTGGAAACTTCTACTGATATAGGTGTCATAGGATTCTGAAACCACTAATTTGCTGACTGGAATGTGAGGTCTGCAATAGAAAAATGAACCAAGGCATTGAAAACATTTTGATCTCAAGACAAAGCAACTGACATTACTCTCAGCTTTATTTCAAGACCTTTTGAAAGTTCCCATGTTTCTGTTTATCCATTTCCCTAGAAAGGATGGAGGCACAGCAAAGAGTATTTCTACTATGTAGCAGTGGGGTTCAAATGTGCAGAATGTACAGAAATGAATGCCATGGTGTCAAAGTGACCAGCTGAAAAATGAAACATTCAGTGCAGGTTTCCCTTGCAGGATGACCCAGAGCAGTTGAACTAACTTCACTGACAATCCGTCCTAGGTCACCCATGTGCTGCTGCTAAGTTGCTTCAGTCGTGTCCAACTCTGTGTGACCCCTGAGACGGCAGCCCACCAGGCTCCCCATCCCTGGGATTCTCCAGGCAAGAACACTGGAGTGGGTTGCCATTTCCTTCTCCAATGCATGAAAGTGAAAAGTGAAAGTGAAGTCGCTCAGTCGTGTCAGATCACCCATGTAAGAGGAAGCAAAGCAGAAGTTAGATCTCTATTTAAGTAATCAGAGATTTCCCAAGCCTCTGCAGGCTTACACATGATATGTAAGCAGTAACATGGTCTAAGTTTAAGGTGTACAAAGTACTGATTTAATACATTTATACATTCAAAACAAAGAGGTACAAACTTAGTTATAAGATGAAAACATTCTGGGGATCTCATGTCTGAGCTGACACCTCCATCATGTCACATAATTACCATTTTCTTTTTTATGGTGAAAACATTTATTCTCCTAGCAACTTTCAAGTCTATATAACACAGTATTGCTAACTACAGTCACAGTGCTATGCATCAGATCCCCAGAACTATCCATCTGGTAAGGCTGTACCCCTTTGACCAACCTCTCCCCATTTCCCTCCCCCACGGTTACGTGGTATGTCTGTGGGTGTCCATGCTACTCCACTGTTTCTGAGTCTGGCTCTTTAAGTTTCACACATGTGATATCATGTCGAATGCTTTCTGGGAGATCTTGTTCTCAGTTCCTTTGGCTATACCCTAGAAGTGAGATTGCTGGGTCATATGGTAGTTCTATTTTTAATTTTTTATGTGCCCTCCATAGTGTTTTCCATAGTGGCTGTCCTAGTTGACATTCCCACCAACAGGGCACAAGGATCCCTTTTCTCCATCTCCTCGCCACCACTTACCATCTTGTATTTTTTTGATGAGAGCTGTTTTAACAGGTGTGAGGTGAGATCTGTGGTTTTGATTTGCATTTTCCTGATGATTAGTGATGATTAGTCTTTTCATGTACTTGTTGGTCATTTGTATGTCTTCTCTGGGCAAAAATATCTATTCAGTTCCTCTGCGCACTTTTTAATCAGATGGTGTTTAGCTATTGAGTTGCATCAGTTGTTCACGTATTTTGGATGTTAAGTATATATGTACCACATCTTTATTCTATTTTTATTTTCATTATTCCAGGAGGTGGATTAAAAAAGATATTGCTGAGATTTGTGTCAAAGAATGTTCTGCCTATGTTTTCCTCTAAGAGTGTTATAGTGTCTGGCTTTATATTTAGGTCTTTGATACATTCTGAATTTCCTTTTGTGCATCACTGACTTCTGTATGTTGACTTTGTATCCTGCAATTTCACTGAATTTGTTGATTAGTTCTGACAGTTCTAGGATTTTGTATATATAACAGCACATCATCTACAAAGTTTAATTTCTTTATCTTGCCTTACTGCTCTGGCTAGAACTTCCAGAACTATGTTGCATAGCAGTGGTGAGAGTGGCCATCCTTGTCTTGTTCCTGATCTTAAGGGAAAGCTTTCAATCTTTCACTGCTGAGTATGTTAACTGTGCACTTGCCATATATGGCTTTTACTGTGTTTACATATGTTCCTTTTGTACCCAATCTGTTGAACATTTTTATCATGAAAAGATGGTATATTTTGTCAAATGCTGTTTCTGTATCTATTGAGATGATCATATAATTTTTATTCTACTCAATGTGGCGTATCATATTTATTGATTTTTACATATTGAACCATCCTTGCATCGCAGGGATCAACCCCACTTGATCACGGCATATGATCCTTCTGATGTGCTGTTGAATTTGGTTTGCTACTGTTTTGTGATTATTGAGCTGTAGTTCTTTTTTCTTTTTTCTTATCTGGTATCAGGGTAATGCCAGCCTCATAAAATGAGTTGGAAAGTTGTTCAGGATAGGTTTTAAAAACAGATGTTAGGTCCATTGGGTTTGTTAGCTAATAACCCTTCACCAGTCTTTCCTTTTCTAGTTTTAACAGAGACCACTTACCTGGCACTAGGAGAAGCCCAGAGAACATAAAGATGAGAAGAACCCAGTTTCTGTGTTTGGGGTGAGTAGGCAATTGATGTAAATGATAGTTATGACACAATGTACACGGCATATAAAAGGATGTTCAAAGTCGGGCCCTCTGATCCTGGTAACCCTGAATGGCTTCAATCCCAGTCACTTCTGTCTGCTTCCACCTTCCTTTACTATTTAGTTTTCTGGGCTATGATATGTTTATCTTGTTTTTTTTTAAAGTACAGCTATATGATCTTTTCTGCTTCCTTGTCTTTTGTTGTTGGAATTTAGTGCATGGAGGAGCTAGTGTGTTCTTGGAGTGAATTCTCGCGGCATCTTCGTCAGCAGGCATTGCTGCTAAGACTTACTGAGAGTTCCCACGTGTCAGGCTCTGTGCAGAGCACCCGTGTTCTTTGAACATATCACGGAAGGTCCAGAAAGGCTACAGATCACTTGCTTACATCGTTAGAACTCTTAGAGCATGGACTTGAATCTGAGGCTGAACTTGATGCCTGTAAAGCTATCCTCCACCCTGGATAGCTTCTGACAGTGTCCTCCTCCAAACTGCCCTTCTGTGAACTTGGGTTTACTGTCAGGAGAGGAAGGATGCTGTTCCATTTAAAGGAAACCCACTCTCAGTTAAATAGCATTCTCATAGCAAGCATCTCTCTCCCAGGAAACAACCTTGTGAATCTCATAACACCCTGGGGAATAGGGAGAAACAAGATGCTTGCTAGGGATGTGCCTCGCTGTTCAGAAGCATAGTCGTCTTTCTTCTCTTCCTTCCTTCTCGTCCAGTTCCATTACCGTTTACATCACCTGGTCTCCCAGGAATGCCCCCAGCACTCTTGACAAAAGGCCTCTTTGTACGGCCCAGGAGTCACTGCAGGAGAAACCATGTGGTAATGTATATGACTTATGTAAGTGAAGAGTTGGGAGATTCTGGGATCCAGTTCCTTGTGATCAGTTCTTGCTTTGAAGTTGAACCTGTGAATGGCTCCCGTCCGATGAGGATGGGACCGCCACAGCTTTCTTACTCCTGTCAGCAGCATGCTTCCAGCCACACCTGCAGGACCCACGTACTGTTCAGAGTCAGGTGGGTCTCCAACCACCAACTAGACTGGAGCCCAGATCTCTGGGTACTCGGGTAGTATCCTTGGAACAGTATTCTTCCCAGTACACTCTCTACTACCCGGCCTACTCTGGTCCAGGCTAGAAAAGCAGGCAGGCTTCTGCCCTGAGTCCCATGCCAAAGTCTGACTTGTTGTTCCTCTAATACTCCAGATCCAAAACTCCACACCTCCTTTTTGCTGCCTCCCCCAGTCATCAGGGTCCTGTTCTAAAGCCCCATCCAACTGGTGTGTATTTCATTTTTTTCTGTCTTGCTGCTTCCCATCCAGCTCCGCTGGGGCGGCTTTCTACACTCAGGCGGGTCTTATGACCTGTGGATGAGGCTTGTATATTAGTTACCAGCCTGAATCCACCTTTTTGCATCTCATCCCTCCTGTTCAAGGTGATATGGATCTATAAGCTGTGCCTGCTTGACTTACAATACTCTGGCTATTGGTCCTTGCCTCTCTGCCCATCACCATGTTTCTTCAGTTATCTGGGTACCACTCAGTTCAGTTCAGTCGCTCAGTCGTGTCCGACTCTTTGTGATGCCATGAACTGCAATACGCCAGGCCTCCCTGTCCATCACCAACTCCCAGAGTCCACCCAAACCCATGTCCATCGAGTTGGTGATGCCATCCAACCATCTCATCCTCTGTCGTCCCCTTCTCCTCCTGCCCCCAGTCCTTTCCAGCATCAGGGTCTTTCCAGTGAGTCAACTCTTCGCATGAGGTGGCCAAAGTATTGGAGTTTCAGCTTCAACATCACTCCTTCCAATGAACACCCAGGACTGATATCCTTTAGGATGACTGGTTGGATCTCCTTGCAATCCAAGGGGCTCTCAAGAGTCTTCTCCAACACCACAGTTCAAAAGCATCAATTCTTCTGCACTCTGCTTTCTTTATAGTCCAACTCTCACATCCATACATGACTACTGGAAAAACCATAGCCTTGACTAGATGGACCTTTGTTGACAAAGTAATGACTCTGCTTTTCAATATACTGTCTAGGTTGGTCATAACTTTCCTTGCAAGGAGTAAGCGTCTTTAAATTTCATTGCTGCAGTCACCATCTGCAGTGATTTTGGAGCCCCCAAAATAAAGTCTGACACTGTTTCCCCATCTATTTCCCATGAAGTGGTGGGACCAGATGCCATGATCTTAAGCCAACTCTTTCACTCTCCTCTTTCACTTTCATCAAGAGGCTTTTTAGTTCCTCTTCATTTTCTGCCATAAGGGTGGTATCGTCTGCATATATGAGGTTATTGATATTTCTCCTGGCAATCTTGATTCCAGCTTGTGTTTCTTCCAGCCCAGCGTTTCTCATGATGTACTCTGCATATAAGTTAAATAAGCAGGGTGATAACATACAGTCTTGATGTATTCCTTTTCCTAATTTGGAACCATTCTGTTGTGCCATATCCAGTTCTTTTTTTTTTTTCCATTTTCCCTTGTGTTTTCTGTACAGCATTTTTCTTTTTTTTTTTTTTTATTAGTTTTGCCATACAATGACATGATATCGCCATGGGTTTCCATATGCTCCCCCTCCAGAACCCCCCTCCCTCCTCCCTCCCCCTCCCCCCTCCCTCCCTCCTCCCTCCCCCCAGGAAATCTCGGTACCCTGAGCATCAGTCCTGGGCTGGCGATTGTTTTCACATATGATAATTAACGTGTTTCAATGCCATTCTCGCATATCATCCCACCCTTGCCCTCATCCAGAGAGTCCATGAGTCTGTTCTATACATCTGCGTTCCTTTTGCTGTCTCGCATGCTAGGTTCTCGTTACCATCTTTCTAAATTCCATATATATGCGTTAGTATACTGTATTGTTGTTTTTCCTTCTGGCTTACTTCACTCTGGATAATAGGCTCCAGTTCCATCCACCTGAGTAGAACTGATTCAAATGAATTTTTTTTTTAATGCTGAATAATATTCCATTGTGTATATGTACCACAGCTTTCTTATCCATTCGTCAGTTGATGGGCATCTAGGTTGCTTCCATGTCCTGGCTATTGTAAACAATGCAGCGATGAACATTGGGGTACACGTGGCTCTTTCAATTCTGGTTTCCTCGGTGTGTATGCCCAGCAGTGGGATTGCTGGGTCATATGGCAGGTCTATTTGCAGTTTTTTAAGGAATCTCCACACTGTTTTCCATAGTGGCTGTACTAGTTTGCATTCCCACCAACAGTGTAAGAGAGTTCCCTTTTCTCCACATCCTCTCCAGCATTTATTGCTTGTAGACTTTTGGATTGCAGCCATTCTGACTGGTGTAAAGTGGTACCTCATTGTGGTTTTGATTTGCATTTCTCTGATAATGAGTGATGTTGAGCATCTTTTCATGTGTTTGATAGCCATTTTTATGTCTTCTTTGGAGAAATGTCTGTTAAGTTCTTTGGCCCACTTTTTGATTGGGTCGTTTATTTTTCTAGAATGGAGCTGCAGGAGTTGCTTGTATATTTTTGAGATTAATTGTTTGTCCGTTGCTTCATTGGCTATTATTTTCTCCCATTCTGCAGGCTGTCTTTTCACCTTGCTTATAGTTCCCTTTGTTGTGCAGAAGCTTTTAATTTTAATTAGGTCCCATTTGTTTATTCATGTTATTTCCAATATTCTGGGAGGTGGGTCATAGAGGATCCTGCTTTGGTTTATGTCAGAGAGTGTTTTGCCTATGTTATCCTCTAGGAGTTTTATAGTTTCTGGTCTTATGCTTAGATCTTTGATCCATTTTGAGTTTATCTTTGTGTATGGTGTTAGAAAGTATTCTAGTTTCATTCTTTTACAAGTGGCTGTCCAGTTTTCCCAGCACCACTTGTTAAAGAGGTTGTCTTTTCTCCACTGTATATTCTTGCCTCCTTTGTCAAAGATAAGGTGTCCATAGATGCGTGGATTTATCTCTGGGCTTTCTATTATCGCGCCTCGGATAAACCTCATTGGCTACGATACTGCCACTGTGCAAAGCTCCCATATCCAGTTCTAACTGTTGCTTCCTGACCTGCATTACAGGTTTCTCAAGAGACAGGTCAGGTGGGCTGGTATTCCTATCTCTTTCAGAATTTTCCACAGTTTATTGTGATCCACGCAGTCAAAGGCTTTGACATAGTCAAGAAAGCACAAATTGATGTTTTTCTGAAACTCTCTTGCTTTTTTGATAATCCAGCGGATGTTGGCAATTTGATCTCTGGTTCCTCTGCCTTTTCTAAAACCAGCTTGAACATCTGGAAGTTCATGATTCACATATTGCTGAAGCCTGGCTTGGAGAATTTTGAGCATTACTTTACTAGTGTGTGAGATGAGTACCACTACTTGCTCTAAAAGACTTGCTCACCTGACATAATTACTTTCAGAGGGAAATCGACTCTAGGGAATGTGGCTCTCAAATGCTTGATGGGTGAATTTCACAACTAGTTTATAAAATTAGATGCTTAATCCCCCCCTCCCCCAAACACAAAATGGTTAAATTTTGATTTTCTTTAGAGGAAAAGAAAATTTGGAATGTGAACCATGTCCTGACCCCAAGGGTGGCATTCATCCTTCTGTTCATACTACTGATGGGGTATGTGTGAATAACCTTGGGATGCACTTAAGGGGTGGGGGAACGGACTGAAGACACAGTTGGCTTGGGAGGGGCTGGGTGGTATGTAAGGAAAGTCATTTCACCTATGTTGGCAGTAACCTGCTCTCTTTCCAGGGCATAAGGATGACGGCTGTTGGCATAGGGACAGTAATTTACTGCTGTTTTCCCTAAGGAACAGGAAAATATTGGCCATAGTGTGGACAGGACAAAATGTGAATTACATCAGCAGATCTGATTGACTGATTTAATTTTATTTCTGAGGAATGCTCATTCTTCATATTTATTAATGAAGGGGGTTACCTGAGGTCTTTGCAGAGCCAAAAATGAGGAAGGAAGAAAAGATAACCCTCTCAGACCTTAGCCAGAAACTCGCATTGCTTTGAGGTTTAGGTAAGTATTTGAAGTTGAAAGGTCACGGGATATCACAAGGAAGAAAGCTCTGCTTGGATTAGTCAAGAATTGTTCCAAATTCTATCTTAAAGAACTATAAATTTAATTCCCCACGGTAATGGTGGTGAGTATCTATCCTTCCTCAAAGGCATTTTACAAATGCTCCAGTGGATTTCTTTTTTCTTACACTCAACCTGAAACTTTACTTCAGACCGACAAGGTAATGAGAACAACTAATAAAAATATTTAAACCAAATACAGGGGTGAGGAAAATCTCATTGCTTACTAAAAAAAGTTAAAATATGGCTTGTTGTTATTGTTTAGTCACTAAGGTAATAACAGAAAAAGCCTTTTCTATCACGTCACTAAGAAGCGCTGAGTGGATTTCTGGTGGTTAATGTAATTATGTTACAACCTACAAATATTTCTTCTCAATAACAGTCTAATGGAAAAAGCAAAGGACTACTATAAAGCTGATTACACAGTGCTTGACATGAAGAAAATGATCAATAAAGGTAAGTCATTATTATGGTCAGATATGTCCACTACGTGGGTAACTTTCAGAGGTCACTGAGCTCTCTGTTATATGAGTGGCCTGCTGCCATCCTGGTGGTAATGAATAAAGATCATTAAAAGTACTCTGAAAAATCGAGAGTGACAATCCAAGTCAAGGCACAGCAATTTCCCTACCAAGCTTCTGAACTGCTTGATCATGAGCTGGTGTGTGCTTCTGGCAGTGCAGGTGGTTTTATTAGCCACTGAAATGGATGCAGTAAAATCAGAAAACCCTAGTGAATGTGTGTCGGAAGGAGACATACTCCACAGTAATGCCAAATACAAGGGAATGTTGACTTTCTCCAATTTTTTGTGTTTTTTTTTTTTAAATTGTAGCTTGACTTCCACCAATATGAACAACTGTCTAAGGGCTACATCCAGTCCTTCATGTCGTGCCTTAGCCTGGCCTGGTGGAGAGTACTTCCACACTGACCTCAGGGAAACAGTGGTTTCAGAGAGTTACCTGTAGGTTGTATCAACACTCAGGTTGGCTGCGGCTAGCTCTGAGGGAGGTATCCACGCAGGTAAAGTGTTCCCAGCAACCCATTTTGTCCACTCAAATAAGCCAGGCTCCACTCGGATCTTCAAGTGATTTTCTTGTTGTAAACCTTAGAGATAAAATGAAGATGAACAACATACAGTTATGTTCTCATTGGAAAAGTGAATTAGAGACCAACTTGTTACAAAAACTCTGATAAACCTTCTCTTTCCTATCGGATGCTATATATAGCTTAAAGATGGTAGAAGCGTGCAGGTTCAGACAAGGATTTTTCATGGCTGTGTATCATAAACACATGAGTATAATATTCTGGCGATACCACCAGGATGTATGCACATGCTAAATGGTTTCTGATTTTTTAAAAAATCATTATTTATTAGTTTGTACAGTGCTGAGACTACTATAATTCTTTCTAAAGTAAGTTCCAAGATGTTCTTATCAAGAAACTTCAAAAATTCTTAGCATTCATTTTAATAGCTTACATTATATTTTCATATCATATATTCATTTTCTCTACTAGAAAATCGAGTGTTGAATATTTGCCAATGCACAACTCCTGTGTTTTATGACAGTGTGATTGTTCTTGGAGTAAGAACTGGCTCCGTTTAACTCTTTGTATTGCATTTAATGCAGTTTTTCTGTGCAAATGGAATAGATACTGCATTTGAATACATAGATGCATTCTGGCTTACTTAAGGTAAACAAATAGACGTCTCAAATATAGTGTAATTTCCTTGTTGGCTCAGCTATTTGTGGCTTATTTATTGTTTGGTACAAGTAAACAGTCAAGCCTGTTTCTTCTAGTTTTTCTTTTCAGTGAAATGAGAATGGAGATTCCTGTAACACAGGCTTCTGTGGATTTTAGGGCAAAAGCTGAACATCTTTATATAACAATGATGCTGTTGAAGTTACTCCAATCAACTAAAACAAGGATGATTCATATTTCCAGACACCTAGGAGAGCTACTGTGGCTGAAAAGGAGAAGCAGACAGAGCAGAGTGGGAGGAGACAATTAGTTTTAGACCCCCCGACCCCCCCAAAAATCATGCTCTGTAGGCTCTAAATCATTGCCAGACAAAAACATTTTACAAGCCTGCAATTCACTGAAGAGAGCTTTACATTTTCAAGCAAAACATATTATCTGTATAGTCTCTTCATCTCACTTCTGTTGCCAGAGTATGATTTTGGGACTTTTGCAAAGTCATCTTCTGAAAGTATCACTGCTAAACATCTCAAATTCAAAACTTTCAATTGGCTGATGTTTCCCCTGAGTTTAGAGTAATTAGTAAGTGTTGGGTTGCCTGGAGATGGAGGGATGGACTAGCTGACCTTCATTAAGTCTCACCTTTCAAGATGTTGTATGCAGTCTGGACGCAGCGCAGGGATGGGGAGCAATAGACATGGTCGATGATGGTGTTACTCTCCAGTAAGGCTTCCCCTGCAAAGGAGACCGGAGAAGTCAATCTGATCATTTACACAGCCTCAGCATGACTCTCAGTGTGCCAGGGAGACCCTGCAAACCTCTCTTCTCAGGTGGGGGCTCACATGGGGCCGGCAGTTTGTCTCCTTTTCTTTTTAATTTATCGATTGACTTTTGGCTGTGCTGGGTCTTCGCTGCGGCTCGGGCTTTTCTCTAGTTGTCCTGCCCAGCCCTCTAACTGCAGTGGCTTCTCGCATGGAGCACGGGCTCCAGGTTGCTTGTGGCATGTGGGCTCCAGGTTGCTTGTGGCATGTGGGCTCCGGAGCACAGGCTCCGTAGTTGTGGCGCAGGGGCCTGACTGCTCTACAGCCTGGGGGATCTTCCTGGATCAGGGCTGAACCTGTGTCTCCTGCGTTGGCAAGTGGAATCTTAACCACTGAACCATCAGGGGAGTCCCAGTCTCATTTTCAACAACTCTCCTGCCCAGTATTTCTATGGAAGACCAAGGGACACACCCCTTCTTGTCTTTCGCTTTCTGTCTCTCTGGTCCTAAACAAGCAGTAACATGCCCATCTTTCTCTCCTGGATGAAGTCCAAACACCTTCCATGGTGGCCAAAGTCTTCCACAAACTTTCCTGTCTCCTGCCCGCCAGTCTCTGCTCACAATCGATGCTCTAGAAACAAGACGGCTTATTTCCTTCGTACTCTAGATGCAGCTTCTCATGTCTATGACTTGATGTTGATCCTCCCACTGGGATGCCTTCCCGCCCTCCTGCTAACTTGTACTCTCTTCTGGGTTTATGTCTTCTTTTGTGCTCCCATAACATTTTGTACATAGTTACTTTCTTGAGTAAAGCACACTCTATGATATTCATCCCCTTACAAGCTTCCCTGAGGGGAGGGACTCATGCTTAGATCCCTAATACCTAGTGTAGTGCCTTGCACAAGGTAAGTGATCAATCCATGTGTATTAAATGATTGAATGGGACAAGGCTGCTGGCTCTGCATGGCGGGTTAAGGACCAGACCTGCAAAGAGCTGAGCATCCTGGAGACTGATTGGCCTCTATACTCTCAGCCACCCCGGGATGCCTCCTCCTCACCCTCACTCAAGAAGCTGACCTACCTGCCACACTGAGCCTGACCTTGCCCCATCACTGGGCCACACACCCCTCCACAGGGATCATACCTCGTTCACTTTGGTAAACCAACCCAGTGCCCTGAACCTAATGGTTACTTGATAAATCTCTTTTGAACTGAGGAAATGCAGTAATCGCAGGAAAGCCACAGGCAGTGTCTTGGCATATCCACCAGAGCCTGTCTTTGGAAGAAGTAGCCAGGAAAGGCTGTGTGGTCATTCCAGGACACTTACCCACGAGTCTGGCTTGCATACATCCAAACACCGTGATTGGAGCATCTTTCTCATAATCTCGGAAACCGCCGCTCCGCTGAGGTAAGCTGTGAGGCATGTTCAGGTTGGTGCGTATGTAGCGGCCTGGAAAGAAATGTCAGACCAAGGCAACGTGAGTTTCCTGTTTCCTTAGGACTTCTAATGCTGCTCCTGCTGGCCCCTCCACTTCCATTCCCTTTTGGCCAAAGAGACTGAACTGAGGTCTCTAGAAAATACACACTTCCTTTGGCAGAGTGTCTTCGAATCCATGCTTCTGTTCTGCTGACAAAAGTGACAAGAGGTAAGTCTTTTTTTCTTTAATAACTAGTATTCTTTTTTCTTTTTAAAGTCTTTATTGAATTTGTTACAGTATTGCTTCTGTTTTATGTTTTTTTTTTTTTGGCCACAAGGCATCTGAGACTTCAGTTCCGGGCCAGGGACCCAACTTCCAGCTCCTGCATTTGGCAGGCACAGTCTTTACCACTGGACCAGCAGGGAAGGTCCCAAGAGATGGTTTTTAGGTGAAAATAACAACCAGACACTCCAAAGCAGGTCGGATTCTCTGAGATGCAAGCCTATCTTAGAAAAATGAAAATGGAACCAAATGAGCCAGGGTAACTTACTGGAGAGAGTTCTGGACATAGAACCAGGACACCTGCGTCTGCCTCTGTACTATGCCTGTGGGCAAGACATCTACCTTTGTTGGTCCATGGTGTCCCAGTTGATAGACCGGAGGCGAGGACACTTCTCTCTCCCCTAACACTCCAGACAATCAGGAAGGACTTAAGTGTAACAGGTAAGAGGCATTTTCTGTGACATGATGACTCCATCCAGATAAATGTAGCTTGACTCTGCCCCCTAGAGGCCGTGAGAGGTAAGCCAATGCTGAGCAGGCCAACCAACCACTCACCTTTGGCATCGAAGCACTGGGATAGCCAGTACTTCCCAAACACGACATCCATCCTCTCACCATGCCGACACACAAAGAGGCATCTCTTCTGAGGGCCGGGCTGGCTGCTGATCCTCAGAGGCTGTGGACAAAGAAAGACTGTAAGTAAGGGTGGGGGCACACAAGGAAGTAGACACGTCTCAGGGCTGGGTGCTGGGTGAGCCGGGCTCTAGAATAAGTCTCACTAATGTTTGGTTGCAATAAGCCCCTTAAGTACTCTGGATTTAAGCTGGCCTGTCTATAAAATGGGGGTAGTAAGCCTCATCTACTGACTTTGAAAGCTATTCTGAGGCTTAAATGAGATGAACTGCAGGTGCTCTGCGAATTAAGAAGGGTTATGAAAGTGGCTGTTCCGTTACCGGTGCTGTTCATAGGCGGGACAACTGGCGGCTGCTCTGCTCAGCAGAGCCAGGAAGGCGGCCCGAGTCACAGCTCAGAGGCAAAACTAGCCAGTATGGAGAGATGCCATCCAGAGGACAGCTTCTTTGCCTAAGGATATGCTTCATCAGGTTCTTCAGGAGGTGAGAACTTTCACAAATACCCCTGCCGCATCTCCACCACATGGTGGTAAGGCCACGTGGTCCGTAGTCTCCTCCAGCCAGAAGGTCCTGCTTTGCCAGTTCTAGTCACAGGCACGACGGTGTTCCTGGAAATGGCTCGGGGAGGACAGCAGCTACCTCTGGGTGATGAAATCGGCAAGTCCAGTCAAAGGCTTGTCCGAATGACCCTGGTTTCCATCACTGCTGAGTGGATCCTTATGGATGTTTGTAGATTTCTTCTTTCTGATGGAGGCAGCTCTCGCCAGCTTCCTCAGGGATTGCCAACTCCTGTGGGCTTGGCATCGGCCAGTACAGTACACACACTTTTTCCATGTGCTTCCTGATGCCCTGACAAGGTTGGTATGAGGGATGGTGGTGTGGTCTTTCCCACTGCCTCTCCTACTGTTTCCTAACTCAAGTTCCAGATTCCAGCCAATGTCAGTTAGTCTCTTGTTCCCTAACACACTTGAATTTTTAATTGGCTTTGTATTAATATATACTGCTCACAACCACCCTTCCCCTGGAATGGATAAAGATGTGGTACACACATACAATAGAATGTTAGCCGTTAAAAAGAATGAAATAATGCCATCTGCCACAGCCTGGATGACCCAGAGATTGTCCTACTAAGTGAAGTCAGACAGAGAAGGAGAAATATGGTATGACATCCTTATATGTGGAATCCGAAAAGAAATGATGCAAATGAACTTTCTTACAAAAGAAAACAGATGAAGGAGAAAACAGACATACAGACTTAAGAGAACAAACTTATGGTTACCAGGAGGAAAGACGTGGGGAGGGGATAGTTAGGGAGTTCGGGATGGATGTGTGCGTTCTAAGGCACTTAAAGTCGTGTCCAACTCTGTGCAACCCCATGGACTGAAGCCCACCAGGCTCCTCTGTCCATGGGATTTCGCAGGCAAGAATACTGGAGTGGGTTGCCATTTCCTCCTCCAGGGGATCTTCCCAACCCAGGGAGAGAACCCACATCTCTCCTATCTCCTGCGTTGGCAGGCAGGTCCTTTGCCACTAGCGCCACCTGGGAAGCCCTTGGGATGGATGTGTACATTCTGCTGTATTTAAACTGGGTAACCAACAAGGACCTACTGTATTAGCATAGGGAACTCTGCTCAATGTCATGTGGCAGCCTGGATGGGAGAGGGGTTTGGAGGAGAATGGATACATGTATTTGTATGGTTGAGTCCCTTTGCTCTCCACCGGAAACTATCACATTGTTAACTGGCTATATTCCAAAATAAAAAGTTCTTTTAAAACCCAACCCCCCCTTGCCCCACTCCCCCCATTCTGCAACCTTTCTGGCATATATCAGGCATACACTGAGCATTCACTATGTGCCAGGTACTGTACCAAGAACCATATTCTTACTTCATCTTCACAATGCCCTATGAAATACATACTTCAGGTGATCCTTGAACAACTTGGGTTTGAACTGCATGGGGTCCAACTGATACACAGCTTTTTTCCCCAAAAGTAAAGACTACAGTACTCTACGATCTGCAGAGTGTTGAATCTGAGGTTGCAGAACGGTGGATATGAGGGTACCAAACTGGCTCGACGGAGGGACAGCTCTAAGTTACAAGTTAGATTTTCCACTGCTTGGAGGTTTGGCACTCCTAATCCCGGGGTTGTTCAAGGGTCCACTGTGTTACTTCTTTCTAGATAACGCATCCCTTGCGGAGCAGTCTTCCTTACTAGTCTAGACCCAGAAGCTGGTAATCCTTCTCAGTGCCATCCATCTGACTCTTCTTATTCTTAAATTTTTGTCTATCTTTTAGGATTGTGTACCCTGAGAGATCAGTAACCCTTTCAGGACAGAGAAGTCAGTGCCTCACCCTTTGAAAAAAAAGGTGCTTAGTGACTCCTGAGCAGAGTTAAGGATGTGGCCCTGATGGTCAGCCCTACCTGGGTGGGCTGGCAGATGATGGTGAGGGGCGTCGAGTCCCCCAGGCCCTGGTCCTCATACTGCCGCCTCTCCAGGATGCCGTCCCCAAACGAGAGCGCATTGGAAGAGGACGTGTTTAAGATGGAGTAAGAGCTGCGGAGGGAGACAAGGAAGATGTTAACTGAGGAGGAACATCTTTTTAAAAATTTTTCATTGAAGTATAATTGACAATATTATATGAGTTTCGAGTATACAACACAGTGATTGGATAGTTTTATAAGGAACGCCCTGTTTCATACTGAAGTCTTGCAGTTAATAAATTAGGGGTAGATGGATTTCCGTACTTGGAACAGATGTGTTCATCCCTCTGGGCAGGGACGGGGCCTGCGATGCTGTGCTTATTTGGGTGCCACAGGCCTGGCTGGCACCAGAGGCATGGTGCAGAATAATGAGGTATCAATTCTGTACCATTGTTTTCAGCGCTTTTTCTGGCTCCAAAGGAATAAACAATTCCTGCTGCCTTTAATCTTTTCCATGGTGATTTTTCCATCTGAACTGACAAAGAGGAGGGAAGATTCTGACCCTCCCCACCACTTTGCCTGTGGCTCTGAGTGAAGCCACAGAAGCCCCTGGCTATCACCCCCTATGCCACCCCCTTCCTTCTCCAAACCCCTCTCTGTCCCAATCACACCTCCAACAAGAGGACTAAATACAGCATTTTTCCAGAGGACACTGTTCTCACCAGCTGTGTGGAGCTATGAGCCAAGAGCTCTTGTTTCTGGATGTAACACTGACTATAGAAGCCCCCCAAAGAGGTCTTGCTGAAAGACAGGCAGCAGATTATGCCATGTTTAAATTATTCTCATTAGCAAAGCTTCCAAAAAGCTTTATCTAATAAAACACTGCAATTCAAATACGGTTGTTAGGCAAATGCGACAGACAGTTCCTCCTGCATCAATGGGTGGTGTCAAGGGAGAACATTTTAATTTTCTATTTCTTGCTGCTTTATAACCAGAGTAAAGTTCCATGTGTACAAAACAGCACTGAATCTAACACAGCCATTAGTTTTTTGGTTATTCTTTTTGTTGTTGTTATTTCTAAGGAAATCTTGTGCTACTTACAGTCTCATAGACTGGCTGTTTTCATTTTAAACTAAGACCCTCCTAAACATCACAGAGTTAAAGAAAATTCGGTTTCACTGTCTGATTCATCAAAGCTCCAGGGCCTGAAACGTCTGGATCTATGGAATCATCCTGACACTGTGCTTGTACATGTTTCCTATTTTCTGCACTGTATTACAGCTGTGAAGACACTGACAGGATCCCTTCTCCTTCAGCTCAGCTGGCAAGGAGACTGCCGGCCTCCTCCTCTTCTCAGGTGTCACTGGAATCAAAGGCCCCGACTCCCTGAGACAGCGTGAGGCTGACAGTTCCAGTCAGACCACAGTCTGATTAGGTGCAGAGAGGACGATGTACCTGACACCCGTAATTACCACGGAAACGCCTCCCAAGGACACATCAGACCTGGGGGTCGGCTGAGGAGGAGGACTGGTTAGCCCACTCCAACTCAAGAGGCTTCCACCAACTGACATGTGTCTGCAGAGACTCAGAACCAGGCGAGGTGCTCTCACAAAGGTGGTAGGAAAATATTTCCTTAGGAGGGACTCAGAAAACTTGAGAAGGACAGAGGAAGAAGGGTTGCGGACCCCCCGAGTCCCTACCTGATGCTGGAATCCCCTCTGCAACTTCTCAGCACATCAGCAGGTCCTCCTTGAGAAGCCCTGTGACTCTCCCTCCCCCGGGCTACCTGGGATTAGGGGTGAAACAAGACCATCTGAGAGCCTCTCTGAGTCATTTCCACGGCTGGGGTCAACAGGAAAGCGCCTGTTAGGATCACTGCAGTGGGAGGGACATCTGATTTGGGGAGCATGGAAGAGAGGACTAGGAGAGACAAGTTAGAGAAAAAGAATAACCATAAAGCCAATGGCTGTTTTAGGGATCACGGCACTGACCCCTAAGCAGTGGTCACAGATACCTGTGAGGGAAATGCAACTGTTACCTTCATGTCATAGACTAGCAAACTGAGGCTCAGAGAGGTCATGCAACTTGGCCAAGGTCACACAGCTGGCGCGTGGGAGAGTCAGGATTTGAATCCAAGACTACTGGAATAAAAAGACTACTCAAATTCTTAAATTATGGCATCCTAACACCTAATACATTAGTATTTTGCCACTCTCAGCTGGGTTGGCTGTGGAAGCTGACAGTGAAATTTCAGACACAGTTCCCAAAATAAAGGGAGGTGACACAGTGACCTCCCTGGGGTCCATGGACTGAGGTCACCAAGGCTGCCCCCTGCTTTGGCTGAGCTCTTAACTCTGGCAGGAGCGGTCCGAATGCAGAGACCTGAACTGGGTCAGCAGAAATTCCCCTCCACGCTCTCCCTCCACAGTGAGCCCTACTGGTAAGAAGGATCTGGGAGCTGGATATCATCAAGTCATCTTTTGAATGAGTCACTAGTTTTTTTATAGGGATAAAATGGTTACTTTGGAGACTCCCCTGGCAGTCCAGTGGTTAAGACTCTGAGCTTCCAAGGCAGCGGAGCACAAGTTCGATCCCTGGTTGGGGAACTAAGATCCCACATGCTACATGGCATGGCCAAAAAAAAGCCCAACCAAACAAACAAAAACAATGGTGACTTTGGAAACACAACTTAGAAACATTTCTGAAGAAGGAAAGGTCTGGGGAACATGAGGCAGCTTTGACCTTCCATTCTGAGCTACAAAATGCTGGATGTTCATGGGGTGGGGGTGGGAAGAAGAGGGAGGCTTGCTGGGGAGGGTTATTAGGGAAGAAGATACTCTTTCTTATCATCGGGTTTGTGGTTTGCCCACTGCTCATCAGGGGAGGGGACTGTCTTTTCTCCCTTCAGGCAAAACAGTGAAATTGCCCGTCTCTGCTTCTCTTTTATGACAGTAATAACAACGTTACACACCATGCAGCTGGTGTTCAGAGCTTCCGGCTCTCAGCCACACTGGCACACGGCAAGAATGAGAGGGAGGGAAAGAAACCAGCACGCACACCCTGGCCAGATGCCCAAAATGCACCAGGAAAGGGCTGGCTTTGAACTTCTCGGATTAAGAAACATAAAAGAGGAACAAAAGGCACCCATCGGGAAAAAGCTGGCCATAGAACACAGGCCACTCTACGTGGGAGCAGGCTGGTCTGGGGGCAAAGCAGGAGTGAGGGGTGGATGGAAAACTATCACCCCACAGAAGGCCTGGGTGGGGAAGGGACCTTCTGCCTTTCTCAGGCTCTGGAGGTTACCCATTTCCATAGAAATGGTCTCTGTTGTCTAGGCATTCATGTGCCAGGTCTGAGGACTGGTTCAGGCAATTAGGTCCTCTGACCCTGGCTAATCTGTTCACTGCTGGCTGGCTGGCTGACATAGTGGGAATCTGTCCTGCTTCTCTGGGGAGTCTGTGCAATGACCCAGGACAAAGTGGACAGAAGCCCCAAAGCCATAAAGATTCGGTGGTGGGATGACCCACACTGAGGCCAGAAGAGATGTCCCCTAAGCAGCCTGGTTAGTCTCTGATTGAGGACTGGGACAGATGTTCCGGCCATCGGGGCAGGTGGGGTGAAGCAGGGCCCACCGCCTCCCACTTTTCCCATGCCCCAGCTCCGCCCTTCCCTGAACGTCTGGGACCAAGAGCGCCTCCATCCCCCCTGGACTCCATGTACTGCTACTGCTGCCCTGCGTGTCCTGCCACCTCCTCAAAGGCCATAATGTTCTCCAAAAAGCAGCAGGCAGAGAACCTGGCATGGGCTCACCCGTGAAATATCCAGGTGCTGCACTCGTCGGCCTTGGTGATGTAGTTCTCCGGCAGGAGTCCGGAGCAGCCTGTGGTCAGGGATGTGCCATAGATCCAGCCCTCGCTGGTGCTGGTCTGCTCCATGGGTGACATGAAGATGAAGTCCCCAGGGACCAGCTCCAGCTCGTCGTCGTTCTGCGGGGTGTACGGGTAGATCACCTGTAATGTCTGGAGAAGGAGGAGAGGGAGGCATGAGGCGCACGCCTGACCAGCTCTGCTGAGCACCTCAGGGCCTGCCCGTGTGCTCTGCTCTCATTCACGGGCTCCTCTAGGGGCTGCAGGCTCCGAGTAGATCTGGATTCAGAGCAAAAGGTGTTTCTTCTCCCCTCCAGGTGTGCTGGTGCTTCCAGCTGGTTCCAGACTCTCCTTCAGGCATAGCTTTGCTTCACAAGGCATGGCTTTTAGAAATTCGTAGGAAAACCTGTAGGTTCTCCAGTAAACTGCTTGACAGATGGGTTTGGACCTCGTTTTCCTACTCTGTCTGAGAGGTTGATGCCGTAAGAGACCCTGGACACACAGCTCATGTAAAGGAGTCTTCCATGCAATGTCACCAACGCCCAGATGAGAGACTGCTAGGAAGGCTTTGGGGACGAAGTGATCTCCTCTCTATGTAACTGAGCGGCTCAAATAAGACACGGTCCTGCCTTCAAAGAGCTTTCTTTGAACCTCCATGTTTAACAAAGACCTCAAAAGAAAAATACCTCTCAGAGCCATCAGTGTCCTGTGTGTAGCCAGCTCCTGGCGGTCAGCAGGTGGAGGAACCATGCGTTCCTTCTTGGGGCTCAGAAAAAGCCCCTCAGGCCAACCTCGGGCCATGTCACTTGTCTGATTTATTCCATATTTGGCCTTCTTTTCTGGTATACAGAAATATCACAAGCAGAGGTGTGGAAATACTTTGGAAAACATCTATTAATATTTTACTACTTTTCTGTTAACAGCAGGAGACCTCAATACTAAGGAAGATATTTTTCTATGTGTTTCATAAGGGGACACTAAGACGGAGCTGTTTCATCAGCTTTTCCTTCAATCCTGAAGCCACTAGAGGAAGGCTAAGTATTCTGGTTCCCACGTATGGGTTTTTAACTTTGTTTGTCTGTTATTTCTCATCTGCCAAGGCTTCCCTGGTGGCTCAGATGGTAAAGAATCTGCCTGCAATGCTGGAGATTCAGGTTCAAACCCTGGGTCAAGAAGATCCCTTGGAGGAGGGCATGGGAACCCACTCCAGTATTCTTGCTTGGAGAATCCCATGGACAGACTAACCTGTTGGGCTACAGTCCATGGGATTGCAAAGAGTTGGACACGACTGATTGGCTAACATTTCCTTTTCTCATCTGTAAAATAATACTTGGACCATAAAAGTTAAATGAGACAATCTAAAAAAACTCCTGAGGACTCTGGTACACAGAAGAGGTGTAATTATTTCTACTGAACCATGCCACCTGGCTTTCAAGGGGTTATCTTTCTGTTGAGCTAACCCCCAAAGCCTGTGCTAGGTAGACCTGTGAGCTAATCAGCTCCCTGGGGTCAAGGTTATCCATCAGAACATGTCATAAAGAATTTCCTTCTGGAAATCTCCAATGAGAGGAGCCAGTAAAAATGATCCCCCCCCCCCCCCCCCGCCGAGAATGAACGTCATAGTGCACAGAACTCGACTGCCCCACTGGATTTCTGACATCCCTTTTATTTAGGGCACCCACTTCCTCTCCAAATCCTCATTCCAGCATCTATCGGCTCTAGATCTTCTTCTATCCTGTCGCCTCCTGACTCCTCTTCCACATACACACTCAAACCACATTTCCAAATGAACCAGGAAGGTTTTTCTGCTGGGTTGTTAAAAAACAGCTTAAGGAAAAATAAAAAAAAAATCACAAACAACCACTTAAATCTCTAAGCTAGGTATGTGATGAAACACCAAAAGGAATGTTCCTTTTCCTGGAACAGGGTGGAGAGAGGCACCGAGTCACAGGGAACAAGTCTAAACTCAGGTTCCTTAGATGCTCAAGTGCAGCAGTCTTGGGTAATGATGCCTTTGACTCAGTGGCGGGCCTTTTCTTTGAGAAACTCAAAAATGACAGAGAAGATCTCATCCCTCCATTCACTTGAGGGTGAGTCTTCTGGCTCTAGGAGATCCCAGGGAGGTGGAGGTACAGAAAGGAGCAGAGAGCGGTTGGACAACAAGGAGCTTTGATTTACTTAATAAGCAGTGAAGAAAATCAAGGTACTGCAGCGAATCTCAAATTATAACCTGTGCTCAGGTCCCCCTAGTTCTTTCCTGCTCACCAAAACCACATGGCATGCAAAAGTCAGCCCAAGTTTAGGAGATCTCAGGAGACACTGCCTAGTTTTGTCCTGAAAGTGTTACTCAGTTGTGTCTGATTCTTTGCAAGTCCATGGACTGTAGCCCACCAGGCTCCTCTGCCCATGGGCTTCTCCAGGCAAGGATACCAGAGTGGGTTGCCATTCCCATCTCCAAGTTTTGTCCTACATGATACTTACTCTCTTCTGTCTAGCATCTACTTGTAAAAATTCTTGAGTCTATTTCAAGTATGTTTTCCTCCTTTCCTACTTGAGGACTAAGCTCAAAGTTTGCTACCCTGGGAAGGGCAGGTAGAGCCCTTCGTGATGACAGGAACTGACCCTCTTGGCTTTTGAAGACCTTTTTACAGCTGTGGCAGTTTTGCTGTTGTTGCTGCAACCTCTCTTATGGGAGGGCCTCTCGTCCATGCCAACAGTCTAGCAAAATGTCATCACTGTTTTGCACACATGAGAACTAAGAACTGGGTTAACTGTCTAGAAGTTGTAAAAGCGAATCTAACTACTACTAAAATAGGGAGTTAGGATTTGAAGCCATGCATGCTAGACTCCAAAATCTATGCTTTTTCTAAAACTCTGTCCTTCCTCTAGATTTCCAGTGCTTGGCCCATAAAACGAGCATGGCGCACTGAACGTGGAAGGCACGGTGTGAAGCACAAGCAGGCACTTGCAAGCCCACAAGTCAGCACCTGAACCGCAGAGGGGTGAGATCTCGGAGGATTCCTAAGCATCACTGGCTGACTGTCCTTGCCTAAACCACTTCTCTGGAGTTCTGTTACCTCACTGGACTGATCACTCAATCCTGCCTCCTAAACACAGGAGGAGGTAGAAGGCAAGGTGAAGCTTATATATGCAGGGGGCTCAGGTAAAACCAGATGACCCTGGAGGGAGAGCTTGATCAGGAGAAACAGTAATAAATGAGCTTTTACAAATAAGAGATAAAAAGAGGCCATGTTATTTTTAGAAAATAATTCCTGTGGGTACCAGCTGCCTTAGTCCCTCAGTGCCAACTGAGCAGAATGTGGGTCAGGCAGAGCAGCAATTACCCTCTGAGTTAACTGGAGGGCAGTGTTGATTAGAAGATACTCCTTGGAAAATTCCATCGCCACCTCCCTTCTCTCAGAAAGGTGACTTCTCACAGCCCATTGGCATGCCACCCTTGACAGTTTTTCCCCTGCCCTCGGAAGGAATCCATTCAGCCATACCTCTTTTGTTCTATTTAGGGCTCATGCTAAGCAAGTCCAGGAGACATCAGAATTTTGACGGAAGGCTAAACCCAGTCTCCTTGCTGTGTCTTTACAGAAACTTTCATCGAATGACTTGGAAGCAGGATGTGACTGTCCAATCAGCAGAGCCAGACAAAGCTGCACATCCCTGACCCTCTCGGACCCCATGGACGTCAATCACGGGCTGACTCTTCCCACCACATTCAAATCAACAATGAGGTCACCTGACCTAGACCCTGAATCTCTTCATAATTTTTTTAAAAAATGTCTAAAGGATGTTAAAAGTCTATATAAACAAAAATATTAGTTCTTTTGTTGCTGAAAAACTAGGAAATTAATTATGTTTCACATATGTTGTTAAACCAGAGGACAATTTTTGCAGACTCTGTGGTCTCTTTTTAGGTGGGCTGTCCATCTTTACTGATCAGAACCTCTGGCTTTTGGCTTCGGTTCTGGTCCTAAGTTGCTCTTTATCTTTGGACCAGTCACTGAATCCTTGTGTCTCAGCTTCTCTTTCATGGAAAAAAAAAAAAAGACAGCAAGACTCTTTAGAGGTGGCATGCACTGGTCCTGGAAAGCAATACGGGTTCCCTCAGAAGAAGGATGCCAGCACCGTGCCAGTCGCTCCACCTGTCCCGGGATTCACATCCCTCTTATGCCCTCCTATGTGATGCACACACACACTCTCCTGATATTTGGTCCATGCCTTCATTTCATATGCATCTGTTCTCTCTTCCCCACTGGACTCAAACTCCTTGAGAGGACATTTTAAAATTTTAGGTGTATTCCAGGGTAAGCTGCATGCCACAGCAAATACTTGTTAACTGTGTGTTCAGAGATTTTCTTTTGCATTTAGGTATCTTTCTCACCTAAGATCAGGGTGACGTCTTCTATCTATTAATCCCGTGAACAGATAGAACATTTTAAAATTTACCGACATGCTTTTCTATCTATTCTGTTTCATTTTTATACTATTCCAGTAAGGTTGGCAGGGCAGACAGAACAGTGGGGACTATTACACAGCTCAGCCACTTGGGACCCTGAGACGAGAGATGCACGCTTACAGAGTCCCAGTGAGCCGGCCAGTGCTTGGATGCACTCCCAGGTCGGCTGACTCGGTACCGTGCTGGCCCCACTGCTTTCCTCAGGTGTCTGTCTCCCCTCAGCAGCAAGCGCTGCTGGTGCTGACGGTGCCCGGCACCCCCGGCGAGGGCAGGAGCCCCAGTGAGATGTTACCTCGTGGTTAGCAAATCGGATATCCCGGGAGAATATGGTGGCCACCCAGTCACACCCAAGTTTGACGTCAATGTTCTGGGCGAGCTTCTCCAGGGTGGGCAGGTGGCTGGCTTGGAAGTGGTAAGCAAGGGTCACGTGCAGCTGCTTCTTGTGGGGTTCCACGTGCACTTCTGGAGGAAGGGAGGAGACAGGCGGTTGGCGCATTGCAACGATGGAGACACGAGGAAGAACACAGCACGGTGCCCCGATAAAACTGCTTCCCAACAAGTGGAGGAGGGAGCCCCGTGGTCAGACAGAAGCTGTTTCCTTCCTTCACAGCAGCTGAATGAGTGGGTGGGGACGTAACAACCCACAGACCAAGAGAGAAACAGGCACATGTCTGGCTTTTCTGGATCAGCTGAGAGGCAATCGTTTTGACTGAGGGCTGCTCACAACAAATCCTGATGAGTATCACTGGCCCCACCATTCAGATGAGGAAATCGAGACCTAAAGGGATGAGCTAAGTATGGAGCAAATTTTGTCATCCTGAGACTCCCAAAGCTGAATCATCTTTGTTCTGAAATCAAGTCTCTTAGCTTCTGGGTGACTCTGATGGAGAAATGAGGGGGAAAGATGGATTACTTTCAAAGTTTAAAACAGGGTTTCTCAATGTCATTTTGGACCAGAGTATTCTTTGTAGCAGGGATGTCTTGTGCATTATTGGGTCTTTAGCTGCATCCCTAGTCCCCACCCACCAGATGCCAGTAGCATCCCCAAAGTTGTGACAACCAAACATGACTCTAGAGACTGCCAGGTGTACTGGGGGGGGGGGGGGGGGGCGGCAAATCACCCCTGATTAAGAGCCACAGGTTTCAAGTATGCAGACTGTCTAAGACACCCTAAAAACAAAACAAAACAAACCAGCCTACGTACAACAAGGCAATGCCTTTTGTCTCTCATATGTGTCTTTCAGTCGGGGAGAGTCATTTACTGTCCAAGCTAGAACACTGGAGAAGATAGGCAGAAGGGAATTCCAGAAGACAAGGGACGTGCTCTAGTCACACAGAGATGGAAGTAGATTTGGGTCTCGGGGGGTTTTGGCCATGCTGTGTTGCCTGCGGGAGTTAGTTCCACAACCAAGGATTGTCCCTGGGTCGGTGGCTCTGAGTACTTTTTCTGTTATACTGGGTTGTGTATCTTTGGTGTAAAAGCCCCTGAGGTGAGGGCTCTTTGTCTTGTTTGTAGATTATAAGCACCCCTTCCTCCTCCCTTGCTCAGCAAGCACCCTCGTGGACTTTCAGTATTTGTTAAATGAGTGAATACACACAAATGAATCTCCAAACCACCAAGGATGAAGGATGACACTTCACCTACTCACTGGTGGAATCTGGGTCTGCCACACCTCAGAATACCAGGGCACAAGTTCTAAAGACTTGCCCAGACAGGGCCAACCAGTTCTCCAAGTCACCACCAGGGGGAAGCACCAGGGCTGAGATGCCAGCCTGGCAGGCCCGTTCGTGGGGAGACAGCTCAGGCATTCAGGGGGAGCTGGTTCGCCCCCTTCCTGGCAGGAAAGCCAGCAATGGCCCACCATATGCGCTTTATAAATCAGCCGTGTCCTGGCCGAGACCTGCTCTACTCATTTGGGAGGGACTGGGATTTTGTGGCTACAACATCAGACTTGGTTTTTGTGGGAGTTTTAGTGGTTTTGACAATAGCTACTGTGGGATGAAAAAGAGCTGTTTCCCTGAGGTGGAGGGATGGGAACAGGAAATAATCTGCCAATGATGCCATTTGTCTGAAATATTAAGCGTCTGTGAAGAGGGCAGGCTCCACCCAAGTCAGCAGAGATGAGCCCTGGGGGGGCGGGTAGGGGTCTTAGAAGACCAGGTTCCCAGTGCACAGAGGTGACCTAAGGGCCCGGGTCCCTCTGAGAATACAGAGCTCGCTGAGTCTGGGCCCTCACCACACTCTTCCTAGAGTCCTGGGCCCTGTTTGGAGATTTTCTGCTAAAGGACCCTGAGCAAAAGGGCCTGAAGAAGTCACTCAGCTGTGTTTGACTCTTTGCGACCCCATGGACTGTAGCCCACCAGGTTCCTCTGTCCATGGAATTCTCCAGCCCAGAATACTGAAGTGGGTAGCCATTCCCTTCTCCAGGGGATCTTCCCAACCCAGGGATCGAACCCAGATCTCCCACACTGCAGGCGGATTCTTTACCAGCTGAGCTACCAGGGAAGCCCAAAAGGGCCTGAGCTGGGGATGAAAACAGCATCTAGGGACATGGGCCGGTGAGGTGGAGGCCAAAGGCCAAGAGCCCAGGGAGCAGACGGTGGGGCTCCGCTAGCTCCACACTCAACGCCCAGGACCCCAGTGCACACATGCTCACGGCCTCGGCTCTGGTCAGGGTGCTGTCCCCCTCGCTGCCCCCCAAACACCCTGCTCCTTCCTGCCTGTGCTTGTGCTGCCCTCCTGCAGGGCCCTACGCCCGTCTGGTGGATCGACACCTCCCTGGGGTGACTTTCTTCTCGTCTGTGAAGGGGGCCCTGCTCCACCCCATGGGGGCAGGCTGGCCTCTCTCCTCACAGCTCTCATTACTGTCTCTGCTGGGAGAAACCACTGCTTCTTCCCTGCTGCATTCCGCATGGAGAAACACGTGTTAGGTGCCGAATAAATACCTGCTGACCATGATTCCATTCTACAGAGAGCGAGTAGACTCCCCCAGCCACTGTCTGTCCATCCGTCCCATGGCAGGCGAAGCCCATGTGGAGCTCAGTGAGCTGTCTGCACCTGCAGGCACCCGGGAAGGCTGCAAACCTTGGCCTCTTGTCCCCTCTCTGTGCTGCCTGCTGTTCTGCCGTTGATCAATACACATCCTGAGCACCCCTCCAAGCAGATTCCTTTGACAGTAAACCTCAGTTGCTGGCTTGAACTGAGGCCTTCCATGCAAAGAGCAGGTGGCATTGTGAAGGGGTAACATTTGGGGCTTGTCTACTGGGCTTCAGCCAGTTGAACGAAAAGTGTCATCGGCTCAGTGGATTTACTACTGGATGCTAAGTGGTCCCCCTCTTCTCTCTGGGCCGTGAAACCTCCTGAACAAAGGCCTCAGTGCTCATGGAGGGGACGAGGCAACCCAAATAAACGCCTGCCTGCAAGGGGGGTTAGGAAGAAGAAAAGGAGTTTCCTTGGGAATTCCCTGGTAGTCCAGTGGTTAGGACACAGTGCTTTCATTGTTGTGGCCCGGGTTCAATCCCCAGTGGGGAACTAAGATCCCTAAAGCTAAGAGGTGCAGCCAAAAAATAAAATGAAAAGGTTCCTGAACTGAAGGGAGGAGCCGATGGGGGGCTGTAAAGAAACACATTTGGAGATGAGTAGGAATGATCGTCTGTGTGCCTCCAACATGGGTGTCATCACACCTGCTCTCCAGGAGGTCAGCAGGACTGCAGCTGAATGCTTTGCAAAGGGGCAAGAGGTGTGGGGTCCACAGGGAACGGCTGTGTTCTTGGTCACATGCTGCCCATTCCTCTGGTACCTCCGACTCCACCATCACTTTCTGTCCCCTTCCTTTCTAACTTCCCGATTCCCAGGGCTGGCTGGCCTGGCAGCTGGTGGCTCACCAGTTTTGGAGGCAGCTTCTGCTGCGAAGTCGGCAGCAAACTTCTTGAGGACCTCTGCACTGTCTTCCTTCACAAAGAGGCCGATGAAGTTGGAGGAGGTGTAGAGCTCCAGGGGCAGCGGGGCTGAGAACTTGCATTTCCAGCGGCTGACGGTGGTCTGCAGGGCCTCCCCCAGGGCATCCACCTTGCTGTCCTCACACTGGCAAGGGGGAAAAGAAGAAGCTTCTTTCAGAGACAAGGGGCGGTGTCTGCCTGTATACTTGGTACTTAACTCCTGAATCCTCTGCCCAACACTGGGCACTGAGGAGGTAGCTCTGGAACCATCGCTCCTGTCTGCAAGGAGGGAGAAGGCTCGCAGCCTCCCAGTTATCTGGAGACGGATTATCCAGCGGGTAGAGTAAACCAGGCCAATAGACCACCTCTCCCCTCCCTCCCTCCATCTGTGCTCTGAGCCCCCCCAGAATGCAATAGGGCTGGTCCAGCAGAAAGGAGCCTGAGGGACACGCCAGGAGAGCGTGCAGCACCCAGAGGTAAGCTGCTGTATGTTTTATACTGTTTGGCATCATCTGCACCTTTTCTCTTCAGCCTAAATGATCCAAAGCTGACGCCACCTCCACCCCCACAATACTGGGGGAGAATGAGGCTCCAAGAGCTTTGACATCCTCCTCCTCCTATCCCCCCATCCCCCTGAGTGCTGGAAGAACGAAGAGTGTCTAAAACTCCATGTGCTTTTGAGAAAGATCCTGGGTGACTAAGAGGAAATGATCATCATTTTAATTTTCAGCGTGAATGGTGAAAGACAAGGTGTTAGGAACATATTTTCACCTATAAAAGGGCGTGGAGTGGGGCAGAATATGAATGAGATTCTGGGAAAACCACTCCAAATATTAGAAAAACGTATTTTCTTAAAGTGTGATCATTCTGCCTTATCGTGACTATAGCTGGATACATCTGGTATTCTCTGCCTCTGCAGAGAACCAAAGGAGATGAAATGTGTTTACTGGAATGAGAGGGATTTAATTCAGTCATTATCTAAGCTTCATGAGGCTAGAATTATGGGTCAGGTAACAATGGCAGGAGAAAGGTATCTCCTTCCATTTCTAGAAGGACCTCTAGCATGGCAAAACCTGTAGACAGTGCAGGAAGCAAAAGTCGCTTCCCCATCTATAGACTACATTTCTCATCCCCAGCTCTCTAACGCCTGCTTTCTTTGTCAGAGGGGAGGGAGACTATAGACAGGGGGAAGCCAGGTTAGGGAACCCATTCCCCTCATGGCTGCCAGAGCACTGGGTAACGCAGAGTGTCAGGCTTGTCCCCTGGGTCCCAAGGAGCACATGGTCACCACGATGCTACACTAGACCTGGTTTTGTGCTCTAGGGTCTTGGCAGATATTAGAAAGAGGACAAGAGACTTTTCTGGTGGTCCGGTGGTTAAGAATCTGCACCTCTGTTGCAGGGGTGCAGGTTCAGTCCCCACTGGGATAAGCGAGATCCTGCATGCTGCACAGCACAGCCCACTCTCAAAACAAAGAGAGGAGGACGACGACTGGGGTGAGCAGCCAACCTCACTGATTCCTCCAAGGCTCACTCCGCTCTGGAGCCGTGGCTGTTTCTGCCAACATCCTGCGAGGCTCCCAGCTTTGACTCCAGTCCCTCGGAGCTGGAGGGATGCAGACCCCCTGGGGTAGGGGGCGGGGGCTCTGGCTCACCATGAAGAACTGGCAGAGGGTGATGTGGGGGAAGATGTTGTGTGCCTTGTTCTTGCCGCAGATCTGCTTCGACTGCTGCCAGAAGTCGGAGAGCTTCTGCGCTAAGGGGCCGGTGGGGCGGAGGTAGAGGACATACTCCCGGGGCAGCGGGTCATCCAGGAAGGGGTCGCCGACATGGGAGAACAACCTGCCAGAGAGACGGGGGCCAAGCCAGCCTCACTTGACCATGGAAGCCACAGGGGAACCGAAATCAAGATCCATCCTTTGCAGTCTCCACCCAACACGCACTGGGAGTGGGAGGGTCTTCGGTTTTGTACTTTAAAAAATCTACCTCTTGAAGCTCACGCTTTGTAATCAACTCTCAGACACACCAACATCTCTTCTCCTGTCTACAGGTTTTGCCTGTCCCCCGCCCCCCAATTCTAAGGCCACCCTCTCCAGGAAGCGTTGAGGATCAACTCCAAATTCTTTCCTAGACCACCAGTACTGGTCCAGCCTGCCTGTCCTTCCAGCTCAGTCTACGCTTAAACCCACGTGCCTCTGAAGACAAGGGAAGCTTCGAGGGGGCCGCTTTGTGGGGTCGGCCCTGGGTAGTCCTATCCTGCTGGAAGGTCAGTGGATGTTTGTCAACTGATTTGCCCAGTATCAACAGTGTATCTTTAAGTGACTGAGTAGGGGGCGGGGGTGAGTATCATGATAGAGGCCGCATTTTGGAAATGCTCTGAATTTCTTTCAACAGCTCTGAGGGGAGCACACTCTGGGGCCAGGGCACAGGGGGCAAATGGCTTGTCACATGGCCTCCTTTCCCCTTTGGAAGGGTCCATTAGAGACAGGCTGCACATCCCTGTTCAACCACACACACACTCTCTTGGGATTAATTACATGCTATTTTCTCAATTTATTTATTTTATACCAACCAGTCACATGCTGCCTGAACGCTTCTTCCTCCCGTGGATGCCAAGGCTTTTTGTCTGGAAGGAGAAATCAGATTTCTATTGTTAGTATTTTTAGCCTCCTATCACATCCACTGTAGGGACAAAGCTGGGTGTGAAGCAGGCATGGTGAAGCCTCTTCAGGGGTGTGGCAGAGACACCTGCAGCAGGGTGTCCCCCCAGGGATCACAGCAAAGCGTGTGGACCTTAGAACCTGTGATTAATTTCCATGTCATTAGCATTCGACTTGCATGCAGCCTGACAGCTCATGGCATCTATTTTTAGCTGTTTCCACATTAGACTTTTATTTTTGCTTCCCTAAAGGTTGTCATGTCTTGCTTTTCCCTCCTTCCCTTTTACCCACTCACTTTTCCTGACCCAGATCCCTGCAGAGCCCTTTCTCATTTGCAGCCTTTCAGCAAAGTGTGCTAGAATCCGGTGCTGGGGCTGTTAAGACCTGAGGCTAAATGCCCACAAGGACAATTGGTCTGGTTCAATCCAAGGCCTGCTCCCACTTTCCTCACCATCAGCATTCTCAGACTGGATCAAGTCTCCAACGGCTTTACAGACATCTTTGGGGACACACAGCACTGGGTAAAGGCTTCCCAGGTGGCTCAGTGGTAAAGAATCTGCCTGCCAAGGAGACGAGGGTTCAATTCCTGGGTTGGCAAGATCCCCTGGAGGAGGAAATGGCAACCCACTCCAGAATTCTTGCTGGGAGAAATCCCACAGACAGAGGCGGCTGACGGGCTACAGTCCAAAAGGTTGCAGAAGAGTCCAACACAACTGAGCAACTGAGCACACACACAGCACATGGTAAAGGGGACTGGCCAGAGAAGGGAAGCTGTCATGCCCACTGCTGGAGAAACACTCGAGTTCTGTGTGCAGTGTATGGGGGGGGGGGGGTCCTCACGGGGTGGTCCTGGCAGGTCACAGCCCTGCACACAGGCATCTGAGGAGAGCCCTTCTGAAACGTCAGATGGGTCTCCAAAAGAAACAGTTCTGGGTCTGTACCCAGTTTTGCTATTTGTCCATCCATTCATGCATTCAAGTTTATGACTGTTTAATATATACATCTTGAATTGCAATGACTTGGTCAGCACTGTGCTGGGTTCTAGAAATACAGTGAAGATTGAGACTTATATGGCCCCTGGCCTCACGGGGTCTTCAGCCAAACAGGCACGATTATGTTCACTGCACAGATAATTATTTAATCACATTGGTGGTCAGTGCAACGAGGGGAGGGCACAGAGAACCCTAAGTGCATAGGATGGAGACACCTGATCTGGGGAGGGAGTGGTGGTATGGGTGTGAGGGCTATCACCAAGTACCTCTCCTCTACAAGCAGGAAGCCTTGAACAGTGCCCTACACACTGGAGGTGATTAATAATCAATTGCTCCTGTCCGTTTACACTACCCCAATTCGGGGTCTTTGGGAGAGAGGAGAGAGGGGAGAATTTTCCAGTTTAAACTGATGCTCTTTCCAAGCATCCTTTTCCTGCTGGGTGCTGAACCCAACTCCTCCTTTATTTTCCAGGTCCCTCTATGGAGCAATGAGAACTGATGATGCTGTGACAATCACAGAGGGTCAGATTAGAAGGAACCTCAGACATCAACTAGGGGCCCAACCATGTCACTTGATAAGGAGAAATTCAGGTGAAGGAAGCCGAGTCATGTAATCAGGACAGCCAGATTCAATCAGGGAGCGCCGGGTGAAGGGCAGACTCCAGCCTGATTCAAGGCCAGCCCCAGTTGCTCTGTTCCACAATCCAAAGAGAAATGCCTTTCCCCCCACAAAAATCTAAGCAGAAATACCAAATGATCAGAATAAAAAATCTGCACAGCTAAGTGGAACAACATTCTAGAAGACAAGCCTCCTTACAGTAAGATGAGGTTATGGAGAAGCAAGACAGACTCCTTGGAACCCCTTGGAACAGAGGCTGGTGCAGAAAAATGCTGGAAATGTAGGAAACCCCCACTTCCCCACACTTGGATGAGGTACTTAATTGTTGCCAAGATGCCAGCCCTGTTTCCTTTACCACTTCCTAGACAGAGGCCACCTGTCCTGCTTCTTTTCAGGTTCTGAAAAAAGCCATGTACCCACAAGAGAACACAAAACATTGTTTTTTAGAGGTTAGAATCTCCAAGAGATTAAGCTGACCAAAAAAAGAAAAAAAAAGCCCATCATTTCAAAAACAATCGGGAAAAGGAAAGCTCACTCGTACGATGTGCTATTTATATCAAGGATCCATTTTTTTCTAGGTTCTTCCTCCAGTGAAATATATCCTATCTGAAGTTTATTTTTCCTTAAGCACTAGGAATATCCTCTGGAAATGAAAGCTCTAAGTTATGGTCCCTGCAATTCAAAAGCCAAGTTTTGGAGAGGACTTCAGATACAACTGAGAAAGATAACAAAAGGTCTAGCTATTAAGGCTGTGGTGAAAGGCTAATAACGAAACCCAAATTCTTTCTGGAGAAGGCTGAGAGATCTTCAATTTTATGGAATGTTATCATATCTGATGTACCTTCTCTTGTGAGGGTCAGCTAAAGTAAAAGGCCTTTTGGCCATATCACAAGGGACTCAAGTTAGACACCAGGAAGAACTTTCTTGGCAGTAACATGCTTTGATGGCTTCTATCCCTGGGTTGGGAAAGTTCCCTGGAGAAAGGAATGGCAACCCACTCCAGTATTCTTGCCTGGAGAATTCCCATGGCAGAGGAGACTGGCAGGCTACAGTCCATGGGGTTGCAAAGAGTCAGACACAACTGAGTAACTAAACACACACATACAAACACACAGCATGCTTTAAAGTGGCTTTTTGGTTTTGTTTTGTTTGGGGAAGTTTCTAGAAAGTAGTTACCAATCTGACCCAGGTGTGTGATTCTCTAGGCAGGAGGCCATGGAGGAGGAAAAGCATGGCTTCCCCAGGGTCCTGAGCTCTGCTGCTCCATCACCCACTGCCAGGCTGACAGTGCTTTGGGCTGAGTTTGTTCCCAGAACTCTGCCCACAGAACAGACTGAACACAGGCAGTGGCAGAACGTCTCCCCACTCCAGCCCGCTGAAGAAAGCCTGTTGCCATAGAGCTCCCACCTCCATGGTCCATTGGTGGGGCCAGTGCCAAGAGCAGTGGGGCATAGGGGTGGACCCCAAACACCAGGCTAAGCTCAAACAGCTGCTACCCCTCAGAGGGACTCAGAAGCTGGCATAACACACTGGACAGATAAAGGGGGAATACCCCCTTAAACTCCAAGGACTGCACTCCAGTCACTGGATGACAGCCACTCATTATTTAGACAGGACTTGTGTGGTTTAGCATCAGAGAGACATGTGAACCACTGAGGTTTTGCTATTACATGAGAACACAAATTTGACTTTGGACCCTGGTTCTAACCTTCCCAGTTATGTCTAGGGTTCATTCTTAGCAGAGTGTGGGTAAAAAAAAATGATGCAAACTCTAATGCCTGCTAATGATGGGCAAGAAAAGCAGAAAGCAGATATAAGCAATGGCTCATCAAAAAAAATCAGGCAAGCAGCTGTGAGGAAATCAGCCAGATGGGGAGGACCAGGAGCACCCACAGATGGCCATGCTTCACACAGCCGGGACAGCCAGGACTCCTGTCTGCCCACAGCTCTGGCCTCTGCCCGCGCAGCTCTGCTGAGTTCTGGGTCCACGGTAGATGTGGCTCCAGAACCACAGCTCTATCCAGATACCACGGTCACAGTTGTGGCAGGCAGAGCAGCATCCTTCCTTCCTCCCCCAAACCCACCTTCCCTCTATTGTCTTGATCTCCTTCTCCTCCCATGGAACTCTTACCAGAAAATCAAATGTAAACCAAGAATAAAACCAAGAGTTTATTGGGTGTCGCTTTCTGATCTGAAGTTTGACTGGTTGGTGCCCTCTCAGAAATCATGGTCTCTGGGGCCCGTGGTTGAACTCAGGCCTGATGAGTGGACTCGGCTGGTCCCATGTCTGGGCCCAGCAGGATCCTCAGCCCGTCTCTCCGAAACATAGGTTCTGAGCCCAACTGGAATTTCCTGCTTAACTGTCACCCAGGCTGACTTCCCTGTAGCCGCTCTGGTGCCCTGGGTTCCACTGGTGTCTCTGATGCTCCCAGTAGGTCAGGTCCTCCCAGTCGAGCACCAGTTGTGTGCCAGGGACTGTGTTCTCATCAGCAAGTGGAGGAGGAAGGACAATCCTCGTCCTCAAAGAGTTCAGAGCATCAAGACAGACAAACGGCTTACACGGTGACATGTTAATGGCTGGGCTAAAAGAAGTACCAAGTGTGCCAGTGCGAGGGGAGCTCAGAATAGGAGGCTGCTGGCTCGGGTAGCGGGGCTGAGGTTCTCAAACTGTCCACAAAGCTACTCCAGGTCAGCACACCACAGCCAACTCAGAGATGCCACAGGAAATTGTTAACTTTCGAATGCAACAAAGTCACCCTCATTATCTGTTAAGCATCCCCCATAAGCTACGAGCTCAATGTAGTTCCAGTTTCATTCTTTTTTTTTTTTCCATTTTCTAGTTTATTTATTTATTTATTTTTTAATTGTTTTTGCCATACATTGTCATGATATCACCATGGGTTTACATATGCTTCCCCTCCAGAACCCCCCTCCCTCCTCCCTCCCCGCCCCGGGAAATCTCGCTGCACCAGCCCCGAGCATCAATCCTGGGCTGGCGATTGATTAGACATATGAAAATTAACATGCTTCAATGCCCTTCTCCCATATCATCCCACCCTTACCCTCATCCACAAAGTCCACGAGTCTATTCTATACATCTGCGTTCCTTTTGCTGTCTCGTATGTTGGGTTCTCGTTACCGTCTTTCTAAATTCCATATATATGCGTTAATATACTGTATTGTTGTTTTT